>CAKAJN010000030.1:0-249468 GCA_916613615.1 Steromphala cineraria
CGTCGCTTTTTTGGAATTTTTGGACCAACTTATGTCGTTCGAAATGATCTCAGCTACATTTTGATATGCCACAACCCTACTTTTGGTGACTTAGATGACTTGGAATTCTTGCGCGTTGAGGGTTACGAGGCTTTAATAAGTGCGATTACGCCCAAATTAGGGAAAACCGGCACTTTTTTGGTCTTCGGAAATGGATAAAAGTTCTTCGTGATGGTCCCAGGAGCAATTAGATGGGTCACAACCCTATTTTTGCAACTTTGAAAATTTTAGTGGGTAAGAGTTATGCCCCTTGATTAAGCGATTTCATCAAATATTGGGAAAACCGTCGCTTTTTTGGAATTTTTGGACCAACTTATGTCGTTCGAAATGATCTCAGCTACATTTTGATATGCCACAACCCTACTTTTGGTGACTTAGATGACTTGGAATTCTTGCGCGTTGAGGGTTACGAGGCTTTAATAAGTGCGATTACGCCCAAATTAGGGAAAACCGGCACTTTTTTGGTCTTCGGAAATGGATAAAAGTTCTTCGTGATGGTCCCAGGAGCAATTAGATGGGTCACAACCCTATTTTTGCAACTTTGAAAATTTTAGTGGGTAAGAGTTATGCCCCTTGATTAAGCGATTTCATCAAATATTGGGAAAACCGTCGCTTTTTTGGAATTTTTGGACCAACTTATGTCGTTCGAAATGATCTCAGCTACATTTTGATATGCCACAACCCTACTTTTGGTGACTTAGATGACTTGGAATTCTTGCGCGTTGAGGGTTACGAGGCTTTAATAAGTGCGATTACGCCCAAATTAGGGAAAACCGGCACTTTTTTGGTCTTCGGAAATGGATAAAAGTTCTTCGTGATGGTCCCAGGAGCAATTAGATGGGTCACAACCCTATTTTTGCAACTTTGAAAATTTTAGTGGGTAAGAGTTATGCCCCTTGATTAAGCGATTTCATCAAATATTGGGAAAACCGTCGCTTTTTTGGAATTTTTGGACCAACTTATGTCGTTCGAAATGATCTCAGCTACATTTTGATATGCCACAACCCTACTTTTGGTGACTTAGATGACTTGGAATTCTTGCGCGTTGAGGGTTACGAGGCTTTAATAAGTGCGATTACGCCCAAATTAGGGAAAACCGGCACTTTTTTGGTCTTCGGAAATGGATAAAAGTTCTTCGTGATGGTCCCAGGAGCAATTAGATGGGTCACAACCCTATTTTTGCAACTTTGAAAATTTTAGTGGGTAAGAGTTATGCCCCTTGATTAAGCGATTTCATCAAATATTGGGAAAACCGTCGCTTTTTTGGAATTTTTGGACCAACTTATGTCGTTCGAAATGATCTCAGCTACATTTTGATATGCCACAACCCTACTTTTGGTGACTTAGATGACTTGGAATTCTTGCGCGTTGAGGGTTACGAGGCTTTAATAAGTGCGATTACGCCCAAATTAGGGAAAACCGGCACTTTTTTGGTCTTCGGAAATGGATAAAAGTTCTTCGTGATGGTCCCAGGAGCAATTAGATGGGTCACAACCCTATTTTTGCAACTTTGAAAATTTTAGTGGGTAAGAGTTATGCCCCTTGATTAAGCGATTTCATCAAATATTGGGAAAACCGTCGCTTTTTTGGAATTTTTGGACCAACTTATGTCGTTCGAAATGATCTCAGCTACATTTTGATATGCCACAACCCTACTTTTGGTGACTTAGATGACTTGGAATTCTTGCGCGTTGAGGGTTACGAGGCTTTAATAAGTGCGATTACGCCCAAATTAGGGAAAACCGGCACTTTTTTGGTCTTCGGAAATGGATAAAAGTTCTTCGTGATGGTCCCAGGAGCAATTAGATGGGTCACAACCCTATTTTTGCAACTTTGAAAATTTTAGTGGGTAAGAGTTATGCCCCTTGATTAAGCGATTTCATCAAATATTGGGAAAACCGTCGCTTTTTTGGAATTTTTGGACCAACTTATGTCGTTCGAAATGATCTCAGCTACATTTTGATATGCCACAACCCTACTTTTGGTGACTTAGATGACTTGGAATTCTTGCGCGTTGAGGGTTACGAGGCTTTAATAAGTGCGATTACGCCCAAATTAGGGAAAACCGGCACTTTTTTGGTCTTCGGAAATGGATAAAAGTTCTTCGTGATGGTCCCAGGAGCAATTAGATGGGTCACAACCCTATTTTTGCAACTTTGAAAATTTTAGTGGGTAAGAGTTATGCCCCTTGATTAAGCGATTTCATCAAATATTGGGAAAACCGTCGCTTTTTTGGAATTTTTGGACCAACTTATGTCGTTCGAAATGATCTCAGCTACATTTTGATATGCCACAACCCTACTTTTGGTGACTTAGATGACTTGGAATTCTTGCGCGTTGAGGGTTACGAGGCTTTAATAAGTGCGATTACGCCCAAATTAGGGAAAACCGGCACTTTTTTGGTCTTCGGAAATGGATAAAAGTTCTTCGTGATGGTACCAGGAGCAATTAGATGGGTCACAACCCTATTTTTGCAACTTTGAAAATTTTAGTGGGTAAGAGTTATGCCCCTTGATTAAGCGATTTCATCAAATATTGGGAAAACCGTCGCTTTTTTGGAATTTTTGGACCAACTTATGTCGTTCGAAATGATCTCAGCTACATTTTGATATGCCACAACCCTACTTTTGGTGACTTAGATGACTTGGAATTCTTGCGCGTTGAGGGTTACGAGGCTTTAATAAGTGCGATTACGCCCAAATTAGGGAAAACCGGCACTTTTTTGGTCTTCGGAAATGGATAAAAGTTCTTCGTGATGGTCCCAGGAGCAATTAGATGGGTCACAACCCTATTTTTGCAACTTTGAAAATTTTAGTGGGTAAGAGTTATGCCCCTTGATTAAGCGATTTCATCAAATATTGGGAAAACCGTCGCTTTTTTGGAATTTTTGGACCAACTTATGTCGTTCGAAATGATCTCAGCTACATTTTGATATGCCACAACCCTACTTTTGGTGACTTAGATGACTTGGAATTCTTGCGCGTTGAGGGTTACGAGGCTTTAATAAGTGCGATTACGCCCAAATTAGGGAAAACCGGCACTTTTTTGGTCTTCGGAAATGGATAAAAGTTCTTCGTGATGGTCCCAGGAGCAATTAGATGGGTCACAACCCTATTTTTGCAACTTTGAAAATTTTAGTGGGTAAGAGTTATGCCCCTTGATTAAGCGATTTCATCAAATATTGGGAAAACCGTCGCTTTTTTGGAATTTTTGGACCAACTTATGTCGTTCGAAATGATCTCAGCTACATTTTGATATGCCACAACCCTACTTTTGGTGACTTAGATGACTTGGAATTCTTGCGCGTTGAGGGTTACGAGGCTTTAATAAGTGCGATTACGCCCAAATTAGGGAAAACCGGCACTTTTTTGGTCTTCGGAAATGGATAAAAGTTCTTCGTGATGGTCCCAGGAGCAATTAGATGGGTCACAACCCTATTTTTGCAACTTTGAAAATTTTAGTGGGTAAGAGTTATGCCCCTTGATTAAGCGATTTCATCAAATATTGGGAAAACCGTCGCTTTTTTGGAATTTTTGGACCAACTTATGTCGTTCGAAATGATCTCAGCTACATTTTGATATGCCACAACCCTACTTTTGGTGACTTAGATGACTTGGAATTCTTGCGCGTTGAGGGTTACGAGGCTTTAATAAGTGCGATTACGCCCAAATTAGGGAAAACCGGCACTTTTTTGGTCTTCGGAAATGGATAAAAGTTCTTCGTGATGGTCCCAGGAGCAATTAGATGGGTCACAACCCTATTTTTGCAACTTTGAAAATTTTAGTGGGTAAGAGTTATGCCCCTTGATTAAGCGATTTCATCAAATATTGGGAAAACCGTCGCTTTTTTGGAATTTTTGGACCAACTTATGTCGTTCGAAATGATCTCAGCTACATTTTGATATGCCACAACCCTACTTTTGGTGACTTAGATGACTTGGAATTCTTGCGCGTTGAGGGTTACGAGGCTTTAATAAGTGCGATTACGCCCAAATTAGGGAAAACCGGCACTTTTTTGGTCTTCGGAAATGGATAAAAGTTCTTCGTGATGGTCCCAGGAGCAATTAGATGGGTCACAACCCTATTTTTGCAACTTTGAAAATTTTAGTGGGTAAGAGTTATGCCCCTTGATTAAGCGATTTCATCAAATATTGGGAAAACCGTCGCTTTTTTGGAATTTTTGGACCAACTTATGTCGTTCGAAATGATCTCAGCTACATTTTGATATGCCACAACCCTACTTTTGGTGACTTAGATGACTTGGAATTCTTGCGCGTTGAGGGTTACGAGGCTTTAATAAGTGCGATTACGCCCAAATTAGGGAAAACCGGCACTTTTTTGGTCTTCGGAAATGGATAAAAGTTCTTCGTGATGGTCCCAGGAGCAATTAGATGGGTCACAACCCTATTTTTGCAACTTTGAAAATTTTAGTGGGTAAGAGTTATGCCCCTTGATTAAGCGATTTCATCAAATATTGGGAAAACCGTCGCTTTTTTGGAATTTTTGGACCAACTTATGTCGTTCGAAATGATCTCAGCTACATTTTGATATGCCACAACCCTACTTTTGGTGACTTAGATGACTTGGAATTCTTGCGCGTTGAGGGTTACGAGGCTTTAATAAGTGCGATTACGCCCAAATTAGGGAAAACCGGCACTTTTTTGGTCTTCGGAAATGGATAAAAGTTCTTCGTGATGGTCCCAGGAGCAATTAGATGGGTCACAACCCTATTTTTGCAACTTTGAAAATTTTAGTGGGTAAGAGTTATGCCCCTTGATTAAGCGATTTCATCAAATATTGGGAAAACCGTCGCTTTTTTGGAATTTTTGGACCAACTTATGTCGTTCGAAATGATCTCAGCTACATTTTGATATGCCACAACCCTACTTTTGGTGACTTAGATGACTTGGAATTCTTGCGCGTTGAGGGTTACGAGGCTTTAATAAGTGCGATTACGCCCAAATTAGGGAAAACCGGCACTTTTTTGGTCTTCGGAAATGGATAAAAGTTCTTCGTGATGGTCCCAGGAGCAATTAGATGGGTCACAACCCTATTTTTGCAACTTTGAAAATTTTAGTGGGTAAGAGTTATGCCCCTTGATTAAGCGATTTCATCAAATATTGGGAAAACCGTCGCTTTTTTGGAATTTTTGGACCAACTTATGTCGTTCGAAATGATCTCAGCTACATTTTGATATGCCACAACCCTACTTTTGGTGACTTAGATGACTTGGAATTCTTGCGCGTTGAGGGTTACGAGGCTTTAATAAGTGCGATTACGCCCAAATTAGGGAAAACCGGCACTTTTTTGGTCTTCGGAAATGGATAAAAGTTCTTCGTGATGGTCCCAGGAGCAATTAGATGGGTCACAACCCTATTTTTGCAACTTTGAAAATTTTAGTGGGTAAGAGTTATGCCCCTTGATTAAGCGATTTCATCAAATATTGGGAAAACCGTCGCTTTTTTGGAATTTTTGGACCAACTTATGTCGTTCGAAATGATCTCAGCTACATTTTGATATGCCACAACCCTACTTTTGGTGACTTAGATGACTTGGAATTCTTGCGCGTTGAGGGTTACGAGGCTTTAATAAGTGCGATTACGCCCAAATTAGGGAAAACCGGCACTTTTTTGGTCTTCGGAAATGGATAAAAGTTCTTCGTGATGGTCCCAGGAGCAATTAGATGGGTCACAACCCTATTTTTGCAACTTTGAAAATTTTAGTGGGTAAGAGTTATGCCCCTTGATTAAGCGATTTCATCAAATATTGGGAAAACCGTCGCTTTTTTGGAATTTTTGGACCAACTTATGTCGTTCGAAATGATCTCAGCTACATTTTGATATGCCACAACCCTACTTTTGGTGACTTAGATGACTTGGAATTCTTGCGCGTTGAGGGTTACGAGGCTTTAATAAGTGCGATTACGCCCAAATTAGGGAAAACCGGCACTTTTTTGGTCTTCGGAAATGGATAAAAGTTCTTCGTGATGGTCCCAGGAGCAATTAGATGGGTCACAACCCTATTTTTGCAACTTTGAAAATTTTAGTGGGTAAGAGTTATGCCCCTTGATTAAGCGATTTCATCAAATATTGGGAAAACCGTCGCTTTTTTTGGAATTTTTGGACCAACTTATGTCGTTCGAAATGATCTCAGCTACATTTTGATATGCCACAACCCTACTTTTGGTGACTTAGATGACTTGGAATTCTTGCGCGTTGAGGGTTACGAGGCTTTAATAAGTGCGATTACGCCCAAATTAGGGAAAACCGGCACTTTTTTGGTCTTCGGAAATGGATAAAAGTTCTTCGTGATGGTCCCAGGAGCAATTAGATGGGTCACAACCCTATTTTTGCAACTTTGAAAATTTTAGTGGGTAAGAGTTATGCCCCTTGATTAAGCGATTTCATCAAATATTGGGAAAACCGTCGCTTTTTTGGAATTTTTGGACCAACTTATGTCGTTCGAAATGATCTCAGCTACATTTTGATATGCCACAACCCTACTTTTGGTGACTTAGATGACTTGGAATTCTTGCGCGTTGAGGGTTACGAGGCTTTAATAAGTGCGATTACGCCCAAATTAGGGAAAACCGGCACTTTTTTGGTCTTCGGAAATGGATAAAAGTTCTTCGTGATGGTCCCAGGAGCAATTAGATGGGTCACAACCCTATTTTTGCAACTTTGAAAATTTTAGTGGGTAAGAGTTATGCCCCTTGATTAAGCGATTTCATCAAATATTGGGAAAACCGTCGCTTTTTTGGAATTTTTGGACCAACTTATGTCGTTCGAAATGATCTCAGCTACATTTTGATATGCCACAACCCTACTTTTGGTGACTTAGATGACTTGGAATTCTTGCGCGTTGAGGGTTACGAGGCTTTAATAAGTGCGATTACGCCCAAATTAGGGAAAACCGGCACTTTTTTGGTCTTCGGAAATGGATAAAAGTTCTTCGTGATGGTCCCAGGAGCAATTAGATGGGTCACAACCCTATTTTTGCAACTTTGAAAATTTTAGTGGGTAAGAGTTATGCCCCTTGATTAAGCGATTTCATCAAATATTGGGAAAACCGTCGCTTTTTTGGAATTTTTGGACCAACTTATGTCGTTCGAAATGATCTCAGCTACATTTTGATATGCCACAACCCTACTTTTGGTGACTTAGATGACTTGGAATTCTTGCGCGTTGAGGGTTACGAGGCTTTAATAAGTGCGATTACGCCCAAATTAGGGAAAACCGGCACTTTTTTGGTCTTCGGAAATGGATAAAAGTTCTTCGTGATGGTCCCAGGAGCAATTAGATGGGTCACAACCCTATTTTTGCAACTTTGAAAATTTTAGTGGGTAAGAGTTATGCCCCTTGATTAAGCGATTTCATCAAATATTGGGAAAACCGTCGCTTTTTTGGAATTTTTGGACCAACTTATGTCGTTCGAAATGATCTCAGCTACATTTTGATATGCCACAACCCTACTTTTGGTGACTTAGATGACTTGGAATTCTTGCGCGTTGAGGGTTACGAGGCTTTAATAAGTGCGATTACGCCCAAATTAGGGAAAACCGGCACTTTTTTGGTCTTCGGAAATGGATAAAAGTTCTTCGTGATGGTCCCAGGAGCAATTAGATGGGTCACAACCCTATTTTTGCAACTTTGAAAATTTTAGTGGGTAAGAGTTATGCCCCTTGATTAAGCGATTTCATCAAATATTGGGAAAACCGTCGCTTTTTTGGAATTTTTGGACCAACTTATGTCGTTCGAAATGATCTCAGCTACATTTTGATATGCCACAACCCTACTTTTGGTGACTTAGATGACTTGGAATTCTTGCGCGTTGAGGGTTACGAGGCTTTAATAAGTGCGATTACGCCCAAATTAGGGAAAACCGGCACTTTTTTGGTCTTCGGAAATGGATAAAAGTTCTTCGTGATGGTCCCAGGAGCAATTAGATGGGTCACAACCCTATTTTTGCAACTTTGAAAATTTTAGTGGGTAAGAGTTATGCCCCTTGATTAAGCGATTTCATCAAATATTGGGAAAACCGTCGCTTTTTTGGAATTTTTGGACCAACTTATGTCGTTCGAAATGATCTCAGCTACATTTTGATATGCCACAACCCTACTTTTGGTGACTTAGATGACTTGGAATTCTTGCGCGTTGAGGGTTACGAGGCTTTAATAAGTGCGATTACGCCCAAATTAGGGAAAACCGGCACTTTTTTGGTCTTCGGAAATGGATAAAAGTTCTTCGTGATGGTCCCAGGAGCAATTAGATGGATCACAACCCTATTTTTGCAACTTTGAAAATTTTAGTGGGTAAGAGTTATGCCCCTTGATTAAGCGATTTCATCAAATATTGGGAAAACCGTCGCTTTTTTGGAATTTTTGGACCAACTTATGTCGTTCGAAATGATCTCAGCTACATTTTGATATGCCACAACCCTACTTTTGGTGACTTAGATGACTTGGAATTCTTGCGCGTTGAGGGTTACGAGGCTTTAATAAGTGCGATTACGCCCAAATTAGGGAAAACCGGCACTTTTTTGGTCTTCGGAAATGGATAAAAGTTCTTCGTGATGGTCCCAGGAGCAATTAGATGGGTCACAACCCTATTTTTGCAACTTTGAAAATTTTAGTGGGTAAGAGTTATGCCCCTTGATTAAGCGATTTCATCAAATATTGGGAAAACCGTCGCTTTTTTGGAATTTTTGGACCAACTTATGTCGTTCGAAATGATCTCAGCTGCATTTTGATATGCCACAACCCTACTTTTGGTGACTTAGATGACTTGGAATTCTTGCGCGTTGAGGGTTACGAGGCTTTAATAAGTGCGATTACGCCCAAATTAGGGAAAACCGGCACTTTTTTGGTCTTCGGAAATGGATAAAAGTTCTTCGTGATGGTCCCAGGAGCAATTAGATGGGTCACAACCCTATTTTTGCAACTTTGAAAATTTTAGTGGGTAAGAGTTATGCCCCTTGATTAAGCGATTTCATCAAATATTGGGAAAACCGTCGCTTTTTTGGAATTTTTGGACCAGCTTATGTCGTTCGAAATGATCTCAGCTACATTTTGATATGCCACAACCCTACTTTTGGTGACTTAGATGACTTGGAATTCTTGCGCGTTGAGGGTTACGAGGCTTTAATAAGTGCGATTACGCCCAAATTAGGGAAAACCGGCACTTTTTTGGTCTTCGGAAATGGATAAAAGTTCTTCGTGATGGTCCCAGGAGCAATTAGATGGGTCACAACCCTATTTTTGCAACTTTGAAAATTTTAGTGGGTAAGAGTTATGCCCCTTGATTAAGCGATTTCATCAAATATTGGGAAAACCGTCGCTTTTTTGGAATTTTTGGACCAACTTATGTCGTTCGAAATGATCTCAGCTACATTTTGATATGCCACAACCCTACTTTTGGTGACTTAGATGACTTGGAATTCTTGCGCGTTGAGGGTTACGAGGCTTTAATAAGTGCGATTACGCCCAAATTAGGGAAAACCGGCACTTTTTTGGTCTTCGGAAATGGATAAAAGTTCTTCGTGATGGTCCCAGGAGCAATTAGATGGGTCACAACCCTATTTTTGCAACTTTGAAAATTTTAGTGGGTAAGAGTTATGCCCCTTGATTAAGCGATTTCATCAAATATTGGGAAAACCGTCGCTTTTTTGGAATTTTTGGACCAACTTATGTCGTTCGAAATGATCTCAGCTGCATTTTGATATGCCACAACCCTACTTTTGGTGACTTAGATGACTTGGAATTCTTGCGCGTTGAGGGTTACGAGGCTTTAATAAGTGCGATTACGCCCAAATTAGGGAAAACCGGCACTTTTTTGGTCTTCGGAAATGGATAAAAGTTCTTCGTGATGGTCCCAGGAGCAATTAGATGGGTCACAACCCTATTTTTGCAACTTTGAAAATTTTAGTGGGTAAGAGTTATGCCCCTTGATTAAGCGATTTCATCAAATATTGGGAAAACCGTCGCTTTTTTGGAATTTTTGGACCAACTTATGTCGTTCGAAATGATCTCAGCTACATTTTGATATGCCACAACCCTACTTTTGGTGACTTAGATGACTTGGAATTCTTGCGCGTTGAGGGTTACGAGGCTTTAATAAGTGCGATTACGCCCAAATTAGGGAAAACCGGCACTTTTTTGGTCTTCGGAAATGGATAAAAGTTCTTCGTGATGGTCCCAGGAGCAATTAGATGGGTCACAACCCTATTTTTGCAACTTTGAAAATTTTAGTGGGTAAGAGTTATGCCCCTTGATTAAGCGATTTCATCAAATATTGGGAAAACCGTAGCTTTTTTGGAATTTTTGGACCAACTTATGTCGTTCGAAATGATCTCAGCTACATTTTGATATGCCACAACCCTACTTTTGGTGACTTAGATGACTTGGAATTCTTGCGCGTTGAGGGTTACGAGGCTTTAATAAGTGCGATTACGCCCAAATTAGGGAAAACCGGCACTTTTTTGGTCTTCGGAAATGGATAAAAGTTCTTCGTGATGGTCCCAGGAGCAATTAGATGGGTCACAACCCTATTTTTGCAACTTTGAAAATTTTAGTGGGTAAGAGTTATGCCCCTTGATTAAGCGATTTCATCAAATATTGGGAAAACCGTCGCTTTTTTGGAATTTTTGGACCAACTTATGTCGTTCGAAATGATCTCAGCTGCATTTTGATATGCCACAACCCTACTTTTGGTGACTTAGATGACTTGGAATTCTTGCGCGTTGAGGGTTACGAGGCTTTAATAAGTGCGATTACGCCCAAATTAGGGAAAACCGGCACTTTTTTGGTCTTCGGAAATGGATAAAAGTTCTTCGTGATGGTCCCAGGAGCAATTAGATGGGTCACAACCCTATTTTTGCAACTTTGAAAATTTTAGTGGGTAAGAGTTATGCCCCTTGATTAAGCGATTTCATCAAATATTGGGAAAACCGTCGCTTTTTTGGAATTTTTGGACCAACTTATGTCGTTCGAAATGATCTCAGCTACATTTTGATATGCCACAACCCTACTTTTGGTGACTTAGATGACTTGGAATTCTTGCGCGTTGAGGGTTACGAGGCTTTAATAAGTGCGATTACGCCCAAATTAGGGAAAACCGGCACTTTTTTGGTCTTCGGAAATGGATAAAAGTTCTTCGTGATGGTCCCAGGAGCAATTAGATGGGTCACAACCCTATTTTTGCAACTTTGAAAATTTTAGTGGGTAAGAGTTATGCCCCTTGATTAAGCGATTTCATCAAATATTGGGAAAACCGTCGCTTTTTTGGAATTTTTGGACCAACTTATGTCGTTCGAAATGATCTCAGCTACATTTTGATATGCCACAACCCTACTTTTGGTGACTTAGATGACTTGGAATTCTTGCGCGTTGAGGGTTACGAGGCTTTAATAAGTGCGATTACGCCCAAATTAGGGAAAACCGGCACTTTTTTGGTCTTCGGAAATGGATAAAAGTTCTTCGTGATGGTCCCAGGAGCAATTAGATGGGTCACAACCCTATTTTTGCAACTTTGAAAATTTTAGTGGGTAAGAGTTATGCCCCTTGATTAAGCGATTTCATCAAATATTGGGAAAACCGTCGCTTTTTTGGAATTTTTGGACCAACTTATGTCGTTCGAAATGATCTCAGCTGCATTTTGATATGCCACAACCCTACTTTTGGTGACTTAGATGACTTGGAATTCTTGCGCGTTGAGGGTTACGAGGCTTTAATAAGTGCGATTACGCCCAAATTAGGGAAAACCGGCACTTTTTTGGTCTTCGGAAATGGATAAAAGTTCTTCGTGATGGTCCCAGGAGCAATTAGATGGGTCACAACCCTATTTTTGCAACTTTGAAAATTTTAGTGGGTAAGAGTTATGCCCCTTGATTAAGCGATTTCATCAAATATTGGGAAAACCGTCGCTTTTTTGGAATTTTTGGACCAACTTATGTCGTTCGAAATGATCTCAGCTACATTTTGATATGCCACAACCCTACTTTTGGTGACTTAGATGACTTGGAATTCTTGCGCGTTGAGGGTTACGAGGCTTTAATAAGTGCGATTACGCCCAAATTAGGGAAAACCGGCACTTTTTTGGTCTTCGGAAATGGATAAAAGTTCTTCGTGATGGTCCCAGGAGCAATTAGATGGGTCACAACCCTATTTTTGCAACTTTGAAAATTTTAGTGGGTAAGAGTTATGCCCCTTGATTAAGCGATTTCATCAAATATTGGGAAAACCGTCGCTTTTTTGGAATTTTTGGACCAACTTATGTCGTTCGAAATGATCTCAGCTACATTTTGATATGCCACAACCCTACTTTTGGTGACTTAGATGACTTGGAATTCTTGCGCGTTGAGGGTTACGAGGCTTTAATAAGTGCGATTACGCCCAAATTAGGGAAAACCGGCACTTTTTTGGTCTTCGGAAATGGATAAAAGTTCTTCGTGATGGTCCCAGGAGCAATTAGATGGGTCACAACCCTATTTTTGCAACTTTGAAAATTTTAGTGGGTAAGAGTTATGCCCCTTGATTAAGCGATTTCATCAAATATTGGGAAAACCGTCGCTTTTTTGGAATTTATGGACCAACTTATGTCGTTCGAAATGATCTCAGCTACATTTTGATATGCCACAACCCTACTTTTGGTGACTTAGATGACTTGGAATTCTTGCGCGTTGAGGGTTACGAGGCTTTAATAAGTGCGATTACGCCCAAATTAGGGAAAACCGGCACTTTTTTGGTCTTCGGAAATGGATAAAAGTTCTTCGTGATGGTCCCAGGAGCAATTAGATGGGTCACAACCCTATTTTTGCAACTTTGAAAATTTTAGTGGGTAAGAGTTATGCCCCTTGATTAAGCGATTTCATCAAATATTGGGAAAACCGTCGCTTTTTTGGAATTTTTGGACCAACTTATGTCGTTCGAAATGATCTCAGCTACATTTTGATATGCCACAACCCTACTTTTGGTGACTTAGATGACTTGGAATTCTTGCGCGTTGAGGGTTACGAGGCTTTAATAAGTGCGATTACGCCCAAATTAGGGAAAACCGGCACTTTTTTGGTCTTCGGAAATGGATAAAAGTTCTTCGTGATGGTCCCAGGAGCAATTAGATGGGTCACAACCCTATTTTTGCAACTTTGAAAATTTTAGTGGGTAAGAGTTATGCCCCTTGATTAAGCGATTTCATCAAATATTGGGAAAACCGTCGCTTTTTTGGAATTTTTGGACCAACTTATGTCGTTCGAAATGATCTCAGCTACATTTTGATATGCCACTACCCTACTTTTGGTGACTTAGATGACTTGGAATTCTTGCGCGTTGAGGGTTACGAGGCTTTAATAAGTGCGATTACGCCCAAATTAGGGAAAACCGGCACTTTTTTGGTCTTCGGAAATGGATAAAAGTTCTTCGTGATGGTCCCAGGAGCAATTAGATGGGTCACAACCCTATTTTTGCAACTTTGAAAATTTTAGTGGGTAAGAGTTATGCCCCTTGATTAAGCGATTTCATCAAATATTGGGAAAACCGTCGCTTTTTTGGAATTTTTGGACCAACTTATGTCGTTCGAAATGATCTCAGCTACATTTTGATATGCCACAACCCTACTTTTGGTGACTTAGATGACTTGGAATTCTTGCGCGTTGAGGGTTACGAGGCTTTAATAAGTGCGATTACGCCCAAATTAGGGAAAACCGGCACTTTTTTGGTCTTCGGAAATGGATAAAAGTTCTTCGTGATGGTCCCAGGAGCAATTAGATGGGTCACAACCCTATTTTTGCAACTTTGAAAATTTTAGTGGGTAAGAGTTATGCCCCTTGATTAAGCGTTTTCATCAAATATTGGGAAAACCGTCGCTTTTTTGGAATTTTTGGACCAACTTATGTCGTTCGAAATGATCTCAGCTACATTTTGATATGCCACAACCCTACTTTTGGTGACTTAGATGACTTGGAATTCTTGCGCGTTGAGGGTTACGAGGCTTTAATAAGTGCGATTACGCCCAAATTAGGGAAAACCGGCACTTTTTTGGTCTTCGGAAATGGATAAAAGTTCTTCGTGATGGTCCCAGGAGCAATTAGATGGGTCACAACCCTATTTTTGCAACTTTGAAAATTTTAGTGGGTAAGAGTTATGCCCCTTGATTAAGCGATTTCATCAAATATTGGGAAAACCGTCGCTTTTTTGGAATTTTTGGACCAACTTATGTCGTTCGAAATGATCTCAGCTACATTTTGATATGCCACAACCCTACTTTTGGTGACTTAGATGACTTGGAATTCTTGCGCGTTGAGGGTTACGAGGCTTTAATAAGTGCGATTACGCCCAAATTAGGGAAAACCGGCACTTTTTTGGTCTTCGGAAATGGATAAAAGTTCTTCGTGATGGTCCCAGGAGCAATTAGATGGGTCACAACCCTATTTTTGCAACTTTGAAAATTTTAGTGGGTAAGAGTTATGCCCCTTGATTAAGCGATTTCATCAAATATTGGGAAAACCGTCGCTTTTTTGGAATTTTTGGACCAACTTATGTCGTTCGAAATGATCTCAGCTACATTTTGATATGCCACAACCCTACTTTTGGTGACTTAGATGACTTGGAATTCTTGCGCGTTGAGGGTTACGAGGCTTTAATAAGTGCGATTACGCCCAAATTAGGGAAAACCGGCACTTTTTTGGTCTTCGGAAATGGATAAAAGTTCTTCGTGATGGTCCCAGGAGCAATTAGATGGGTCACAACCCTATTTTTGCAACTTTGAAAATTTTAGTGGGTAAGAGTTATGCCCCTTGATTAAGCGATTTCATCAAATATTGGGAAAACCGTCGCTTTTTTGGAATTTTTGGACCAACTTATGTCGTTCGAAATGATCTCAGCTACATTTTGATATGCCACAACCCTACTTTTGGTGACTTAGATGACTTGGAATTCTTGCGCGTTGAGGGTTACGAGGCTTTAATAAGTGCGATTACGCCCAAATTAGGGAAAACCGGCACTTTTTTGGTCTTCGGAAATGGATAAAAGTTCTTCGTGATGGTCCCAGGAGCAATTAGATGGGTCACAACCCTATTTTTGCAACTTTGAAAATTTTAGTGGGTAAGAGTTATGCCCCTTGATTAAGCGATTTCATCAAATATTGGGAAAACCGTCGCTTTTTTGGAATTTTTGGACCAACTTATGTCGTTCGAAATGATCTCAGCTACATTTTGATATGCCACAACCCTACTTTTGGTGACTTAGATGACTTGGAATTCTTGCGCGTTGAGGGTTACGAGGCTTTAATAAGTGCGATTACGCCCAAATTAGGGAAAACCGGCACTTTTTTGGTCTTCGGAAATGGATAAAAGTTCTTCGTGATGGTCCCAGGAGCAATTAGATGGGTCACAACCCTATTTTTGCAACTTTGAACATTTTAGTGGGTAAGAGTTATGCCCCTTGATTAAGCGATTTCATCAAATATTGGGAAAACCGTCGCTTTTTTGGAATTTTTGGACCAACTTATGTCGTTCGAAATGATCTCAGCTACATTTTGATATGCCACAACCCTACTTTTGGTGACTTAGATGACTTGGAATTCTTGCGCGTTGAGGGTTACGAGGCTTTAATAAGTGCGATTACGCCCAAATTAGGGAAAACCGGCACTTTTTTGGTCTTCGGAAATGGATAAAAGTTCTTCGTGATGGTCCCAGGAGCAATTAGATGGGTCACAACCCTATTTTTGCAACTTTGAAAATTTTAGTGGGTAAGAGTTATGCCCCTTGATTAAGCGATTTCATCAAATATTGGGAAAACCGTCGCTTTTTTGGAATTTTTGGACCAACTTATGTCGTTCGAAATGATCTCAGCTACATTTTGATATGCCACAACCCTACTTTTGGTGACTTAGATGACTTGGAATTCTTGCGCGTTGAGGGTTACGAGGCTTTAATAAGTGCGATTACGCCCAAATTAGGGAAAACCGGCACTTTTTTGGTCTTCGGAAATGGATAAAAGTTCTTCGTGATGGTCCCAGGAGCAATTAGATGGGTCACAACCCTATTTTTGCAACTTTGAAAATTTTAGTGGGTAAGAGTTATGCCCCTTGATTAAGCGATTTCATCAAATATTGGGAAAACCGTCGCTTTTTTGGAATTTTTGGACCAACTTATGTCGTTCGAAATGATCTCAGCTACATTTTGATATGCCACAACCCTACTTTTGGTGACTTAGATGACTTGGAATTCTTGCGCGTTGAGGGTTACGAGGCTTTAATAAGTGCGATTACGCCCAAATTAGGGAAAACCGGCACTTTTTTGGTCTTCGGAAATGGATAAAAGTTCTTCGTGATGGTCCCAGGAGCAATTAGATGGGTCACAACCCTATTTTTGCAACTTTGAAAATTTTAGTGGGTAAGAGTTATGCCCCTTGATTAAGCGATTTCATCAAATATTGGGAAAACCGTCGCTTTTTTGGAATTTTTGGACCAACTTATGTCGTTCGAAATGATCTCAGCTACATTTTGATATGCCACAACCCTACTTTTGGTGACTTAGATGACTTGGAATTCTTGCGCGTTGAGGGTTACGAGGCTTTAATAAGTGCGATTACGCCCAAATTAGGGAAAACCGGCACTTTTTTGGTCTTCGGAAATGGATAAAAGTTCTTCGTGATGGTCCCAGGAGCAATTAGATGGGTCACAACCCTATTTTTGCAACTTTGAAAATTTTAGTGGGTAAGAGTTATGCCCCTTGATTAAGCGATTTCATCAAATATTGGGAAAACCGTTGCTTTTTTTGAATTTTTGGACCAACTTATGTCGTTCGAAATGATCTCAGCTACATTTTGATATGCCACAACCCTACTTTTGGTGACTTAGATGACTTGGAATTCTTGCGCGTTGAGGGTTACGAGGCTTTAATAAGTGCGATTACGCCCAAATTAGGGAAAACCGGCACTTTTTTGGTCTTCGGAAATGGATAAAAGTTCTTCGTGATGGTCCCAGGAGCAATTAGATGGGTCACAACCCTATTTTTGCAACATTGAAAATTTTAGTGGGTAAGAGTTATGCCCCTTGATTAAGCGATTTCATCAAATATTGGGAAAACCGTCGCTTTTTTGGAATTTTTGGACCAACTTATGTCGTTCGAAATGATCTCAGCTACATTTTGATATGCCACAACCCTACTTTTGGTGACTTAGATGACTTGGAATTCTTGCGCGTTGAGGGTTACGAGGCTTTAATAAGTGCGATTACGCCCAAATTAGGGAAAACCGGCACTTTTTTGGTCTTCGGAAATGGATAAAAGTTCTTCGTGATGGTCCCAGGAGCAATTAGATGGGTCACAACCCTATTTTTGCAACTTTGAAAATTTTAGTGGGTAAGAGTTATGCCCCTTGATTAAGCGATTTCATCAAATATTGGGAAAACCGTCGCTTTTTTGGAATTTTTGGACCAACTAATGTCGTTCGAAATGATCTCAGCTACATTTTGATATGCCACAACCCTACTTTTGGTGACTTAGATGACTTGGAATTCTTGCGCGTTGAGGGTTACGAGGCTTTAATAAGTGCGATTACGCCCAAATTAGGGAAAACCGGCACTTTTTTGGTCTTCGGAAATGGATAAAAGTTCTTCGTGATGGTCCCAGGAGCAATTAGATGGGTCACAACCCTATTTTTGCAACTTTGAAAATTTTAGTGGGTAAGAGTTATGCCCCTTGATTAAGCGATTTCATCAAATATTGGGAAAACCGTCGCTTTTTTGGAATTTTTGGACCAACTTATGTCGTTCGAAATGATCTCAGCTACATTTTGATATGCCACAACCCTACTTTTGGTGACTTAGATGACTTGGAATTCTTGCGCGTTGAGGGTTACGAGGCTTTAATAAGTGCGATTACGCCCAAATTAGGGAAAACCGGCACTTTTTTGGTCTTCGGAAATGGATAAAAGTTCTTCGTGATGGTCCCAGGAGCAATTAGATGGGTCACAACCCTATTTTTGCAACTTTGAAAATTTTAATGGGTAAGAGTTATGCCCCTTGATTAAGCGATTTCATCAAATATTGGGAAAACCGTCGCTTTTTTGGAATTTTTGGACCAACTTATGTCGTTCGAAATGATCTCAGCTACATTTTGATATGCCACAACCCTACTTTTGGTGACTTAGATGACTTGGAATTCTTGCGCGTTGAGGGTTACGAGGCTTTAATAAGTGCGATTACGCCCAAATTAGGGAAAACCGGCACTTTTTTGGTCTTCGGAAATGGATAAAAGTTCTTCGTGATGGTCCCAGGAGCAATTAGATGGGTCACAACCCTATTTTTGCAACTTTGAAAATTTTAGTGGGTAAGAGTTATGCCCCTTGATTAAGCGATTTCATCAAATATTGGGAAAACCGTCGCTTTTTTGGAATTTTTGGACCAACTTATGTCGTTCGAAATGATCTCAGCTACATTTTGATATGCCACAACCCTACTTTTGGTGACTTAGATGACTTGGAATTCTTGCGCGTTGAGGGTTACGAGGCTTTAATAAGTGCGATTACGCCCAAATTAGGGAAAACCGGCACTTTTTTGGTCTTCGGAAATGGATAAAAGTTCTTCGTGATGGTCCCAGGAGCAATTAGATGGGTCACAACCCTATTTTTGCAACTTTGAAAATTTTAGTGGGTAAGAGTTATGCCCCTTGATTAAGCGATTTCATCAAATATTGGGAAAACCGTCGCTTTTTTGGAATTTTTGGACCAACTTATGTCGTTCGAAATGATCTCAGCTACATTTTGATATGCCACAACCCTACTTTTGGTGACTTAGATGACTTGGAATTCTTGCGCGTTGAGGGTTACGAGGCTTTAATAAGTGCGATTACGCCCAAATTAGGGAAAACCGGCACTTTTTTGGTCTTCGGAAATGGATAAAAGTTCTTCGTGATGGTCCCAGGAGCAATTAGATGGGTCACAACCCTATTTTTGCAACTTTGAAAATTTTAGTGGGTAAGAGTTATGCCCCTTGATTAAGCGATTTCATCAAATATTGGGAAAACCGTTGCTTTTTTGGAATTTTTGGACCAACTTATGTCGTTCGAAATGATCTCAGCTACATTTTGATATGCCACAACCCTACTTTTGGTGACTTAGATGACTTGGAATTCTTGCGCGTTGAGGGTTACGAGGCTTTAATAAGTGCGATTACGCCCAAATTAGGGAAAACCGGCACTTTTTTGGTCTTCGGAAATGGATAAAAGTTTTTCGTGATGGTCCCAGGAGCAATTAGATGGGTCACAACCCTATTTTTGCAACTTTGAAAATTTTAGTGGGTAAGAGTTATGCCCCTTGATTAAGCGATTTCATCAAATATTGGGAAAACCGTTGCTTTTTTGGAATTTTTGGACCAACTTATGTCGTTCGAAATGATCTCAGCTACATTTTGATATGCCACAACCCTACTTTTGGTGACTTAGATGACTTGGAATTCTTGCGCGTTGAGGGTTACGAGGCTTTAATAAGTGCGATTACGCCCAAATTAGGGAAAACCGGCACTTTTTTGGTCTTCGGAAATGGATAAAAGTTCTTCGTGATGGTCCCAGGAGCAATTAGATGGGTCACAACCCTATTTTTGCAACTTTGAAAATTTTAGTGGGTAAGAGTTATGCCCCTTGATTAAGCGATTTCATCAAATATTGGGAAAACCGTCGCTTTTTTGGAATTTTTGGACCAACTTATGTCGTTCGAAATGATCTCAGCTACATTTTGATATGCCACAACCCTACTTTTGGTGACTTAGATGACTTGGAATTCTTGCGCGTTGAGGGTTACGAGGCTTTAATAAGTGCGATTACGCCCAAATTAGGGAAAACCGGCACTTTTTTGGTCTTCGGAAATGGATAAAAGTTCTTCGTGATGGTCCCAGGAGCAATTAGATGGGTCACAACCCTATTTTTGCAACTTTGAAAATTTTAGTGGGTAAGAGTTATGCCCCTTGATTAAGCGATTTCATCAAATATTGGGAAAACCGTCGCTTTTTTGGAATTTTTGGACCAACTTATGTCGTTCGAAATGATCTCAGCTACATTTTGATATGCCACAACCCTACTTTTGGTGACTTAGATGACTTGGAATTCTTGCGCGTTGAGGGTTACGAGGCTTTAATAAGTGCGATTACGCCCAAATTAGGGAAAACCGGCACTTTTTTGGTCTTCGGAAATGGATAAAAGTTCTTCGTGATGGTCCCAGGAGCAATTAGATGGGTCACAACCCTATTTTTGCAACTTTGAAAATTTTAGTGGGTAAGAGTTATGCCCCTTGATTAAGCGATTTCATCAAATATTGGGAAAACCGTCGCTTTTTTGGAATTTTTGGACCAACTTATGTCGTTCGAAATGATCTCAGCTACATTTTGATATGCCACAACCCTACTTTTGGTGACTTAGATGACTTGGAATTCTTGCGCGTTGAGGGTTACGAGGCTTTAATAAGTGCGATTACGCCCAAATTAGGGAAAACCGGCACTTTTTTGGTCTTCGGAAATGGATAAAAGTTCTTCGTGATGGTCCCAGGAGCAATTAGATGGGTCACAACCCTATTTTTGCAACTTTGAAAATTTTAGTGGGTAAGAGTTATGCCCCTTGATTAAGCGATTTCATCAAATATTGGGAAAACCGTCGCTTTTTTGGAATTTTTGGACCAACTTATGTCGTTCGAAATGATCTCAGCTACATTTTGATATGCCACAACCCTACTTTTGGTGACTTAGATGATTTGGAATTCTTGCGCGTTGAGGGTTACGAGGCTTTAATAAGTGCGATTACGCCCAAATTAGGGAAAACCGGCACTTTTTTGGTCTTCGGAAATGGATAAAAGTTCTTCGTGATGGTCCCAGGAGCAATTAGATGGGTCACAACCCTATTTTTGCAACTTTGAAAATTTTAGTGGGTAAGAGTTATGCCCCTTGATTAAGCGATTTCATCAAATATTGGGAAAACCGTCGCTTTTTTGGAATTTTTGGACCAACTTATGTCGTTCGAAATGATCTCAGCTACATTTTGATATGCCACAACCCTACTTTTGGTGACTTAGATGACTTGGAATTCTTTCGCGTTGAGGGTTACGAGGCTTTAATAAGTGCGATTACGCCCAAATTAGGGAAAACCGGCACTTTTTTGGTCTTCGGAAATGGATAAAAGTTCTTCGTGATGGTCCCAGGAGCAATTAGATGGGTCACAACCCTATTTTTGCAACTTTGAAAATTTTAGTGGGTAAGAGTTATGCCCCTTGATTAAGCGATTTCATCAAATATTGGGAAAACCGTCGCTTTTTTGGAATTTTTGGACCAACTTATGTCGTTCGAAATGATCTCAGCTACATTTTGATATGCCACAACCCTACTTTTGGTGACTTAGATGACTTGGAATTCTTTCGCGTTGAGGGTTACGAGGCTTTAATAAGTGCGATTACGCCCAAATTAGGGAAAACCGGCACTTTTTTGGTCTTCGGAAATGGATAAAAGTTCTTCGTGATGGTCCCAGGAGCAATTAGATGGGTCACAACCCTATTTTTGCAACTTTGACAATTTTAGTGGGTAAGAGTTATGCCCCTTGATTAAGCGATTTCATCAAATATTGGGAAAACCGTCGCTTTTTTGGAATTTTTGGACCAACTTATGTCGTTCGAAATGATCTCAGCTACATTTTGATATGCCACAACCCTACTTTTGGTGACTTAGATGACTTGGAATTCTTGCGCGTTGAGGGTTACGAGGCTTTAATAAGTGCGATTACGCCCAAATTAGGGAAAACCGGCACTTTTTTGGTCTTCGGAAATGGATAAAAGTTCTTCGTGATGGTCCCAGGAGCAATTAGATGGGTCACAACCCTATTTTTGCAACTTTGAAAATTTTAGTGGGTAAGAGTTATGCCCCTTGATTAAGCGATTTCATCAAATATTGGGAAAACCGTCGCTTTTTTGGAATTTTTGGACCAACTTATGTCGTTCGAAATGATCTCAGCTACATTTTGATATGCCACAACCCTACTTTTGGTGACTTAGATGACTTGGAATTCTTGCGCGTTGAGGGTTACGAGGCTTTAATAAGTGCGATTACGCCCAAATTAGGGAAAACCGGCACTTTTTTGGTCTTCGGAAATGGATAAAAGTTCTTCGTGATGGTCCCAGGAGCAATTAGATGGGTCACAACCCTATTTTTGCAACTTTGAAAATTTTAGTGGGTAAGAGTTATGCCCCTTGATTAAGCGATTTCATCAAATATTGGGAAAACCGTCGCTTTTTTGGAATTTTTGGACCAACTTATGTCGTTCGAAATGATCTCAGCTACATTTTGATATGCCACAACCCTACTTTTGGTGACTTAGATGACTTGGAATTCTTGCGCGTTGAGGGTTACGAGGCTTTAATAAGTGCGATTACGCCCAAATTAGGGAAAACCGGCACTTTTTTGGTCTTCGGAAATGGATAAAAGTTCTTCGTGATGGTCCCAGGAGCAATTAAATGGGTCACAACCCTATTTTTGCAACTTTGAAAATTTTAGTGGGTAAGAGTTATGCCCCTTGATTAAGCGATTTCATCAAATATTGGGAAAACCGTCGCTTTTTTGGAATTTTTGGACCAACTTATGTCGTTCGAAATGATCTCAGCTACATTTTGATATGCCACAACCCTACTTTTGGTGACTTAGATGACTTGGAATTCTTGCGCGTTGAGGGTTACGAGGCTTTAATAAGTGCGATTACGCCCAAATTAGGGAAAACCGGCACTTTTTTGGTCTTCGGAAATGGATAAAAGTTCTTCGTGATGGTCCAAGGAGCAATTAGATGGGTCACAACCCTATTTTTGCAACTTTGAAAATTTTAGTGGGTAAGAGTTATGCCCCTTGATTAAGCGATTTCATCAAATATTGGGAAAACCGTCGCTTTTTTGGAATTTTTGGACCAACTTATGTCGTTCGAAATGATCTCAGCTACATTTTGATATGCCACAACCCTACTTTTGGTGACTTAGATGACTTGGAATTCTTGCGCGTTGAGGGTTACGAGGCTTTAATAAGTGCGATTACGCCCAAATTAGGGAAAACCGGCACTTTTTTGGTCTTCGGAAATGGATAAAAGTTCTTCGTGATGGTCCCAGGAGCAATTAGATGGGTCACAACCCTATTTTTGCAACTTTGAAAATTTTAGTGGGTAAGAGTTATGCCCCTTGATTAAGCGATTTCATCAAATATTGGGAAAACCGTCGCTTTTTTGGAATTTTTGGACCAACTTATGTCGTTCGAAATGATCTCAGCTACATTTTGATATGCCACAACCCTACTTTTGGTGACTTAGATGACTTGGAATTCTTGCGCGTTGAGGGTTACGAGGCTTTAATAAGTGCGATTACGCCCAAATTAGGGAAAACCGGCACTTTTTTGGTCTTCGGAAATGGATAAAAGTTCTTCGTGATGGTCCCAGGAGCAATTAGATGGGTCACAACCCTATTTTTGCAACTTTGAAAATTTTAGTGGGTAAGAGTTATGCCCCTTGATTAAGCGATTTCATCAAATATTGGGAAAACCGTCGCTTTTTTGGAATTTTTGGACCAACTTATGTCGTTCGAAATGATCTCAGCTACATTTTGATATGCCACAACCCTACTTTTGGTGACTTAGATGACTTGGAATTCTTGCGCGTTGAGGGTTACGAGGCTTTAATAAGTGCGATTACGCCCAAATTAGGGAAAACCGGCACTTTTTTGGTCTTCGGAAATGGATAAAAGTTCTTCGTGATGGTCCCAGGAGCAATTAGATGGGTCACAACCCTATTTTTGCAACTTTGAAAATTTTAGTGGGTAAGAGTTATGCCCCTTGATTAAGCGATTTCATCAAATATTGGGAAAACCGTCGCTTTTTTGGAATTTTTGGACCAACTTATGTCGTTCGAAATGATCTCAGCTACATTTTGATATGCCACAACCCTACTTTTGGTGACTTAGATGACTTGGAATTCTTGCGCGTTGAGGGTTACGAGGCTTTAATAAGTGCGATTACGCCCAAATTAGGGAAAACCGGCACTTTTTTGGTCTTCGGAAATGGATAAAAGTTCTTCGTGATGGTCCCAGGAGCAATTAGATGGGTCACAACCCTATTTTTGCAACTTTGAAAATTTTAGTGGGTAAGAGTTATGCCCCTTGATTAAGCGATTTCATCAAATATTGGGAAAACCGTCGCTTTTTTGGAATTTTTGGACCAACTTATGTCGTTCGAAATGATCTCAGCTACATTTTGATATGCCACAACCCTACTTTTGGTGACTTAGATGACTTGGAATTCTTGCGCGTTGAGGGTTACGAGGCTTTAATAAGTGCGATTACGCCCAAATTAGGGAAAACCGGCACTTTTTTGGTCTTCGGAAATGGATAAAAGTTCTTCGTGATGGTCCCAGGAGCAATTAGATGGGTCACAACCCTATTTTTGCAACTTTGAAAATTTTAGTGGGTAAGAGTTATGCCCCTTGATTAAGCGATTTCATCAAATATTGGGAAAACCGTCGCTTTTTTGGAATTTTTGGACCAACTTATGTCGTTCGAAATGATCTCAGCTACATTTTGATATGCCACAACCCTACTTTTGGTGACTTAGATGACTTGGAATTCTTGCGCGTTGAGGGTTACGAGGCTTTAATAAGTGCGATTACGCCCAAATTAGGGAAAACCGGCACTTTTTTGGTCTTCGGAAATGGATAAAAGTTCTTCGTGATGGTCCCAGGAGCAATTAGATGGGTCACAACCCTATTTTTGCAACTTTGAAAATTTTAGTGGGTAAGAGTTATGCCCCTTGATTAAGCGATTTCATCAAATATTGGGAAAACCGTCGCTTTTTTGGAATTTTTGGACCAACTTATGTCGTTCGAAATGATCTCAGCTACATTTTGATATGCCACAACCCTACTTTTGGTGACTTAGATGACTTGGAATTCTTGCGCGTTGAGGGTTACGAGGCTTTAATAAGTGCGATTATGCCCAAATTAGGGAAAACCGGCACTTTTTTGGTCTTCGGAAATGGATAAAAGTTCTTCGTGATGGTCCCAGGAGCAATTAGATGGGTCACAACCCTATTTTTGCAACTTTGAAAATTTTAGTTGGTAAGAGTTATGCCCCTTGATTAAGCGATTTCATCAAATATTGGGAAAACCGTCGCTTTTTGGGAATTTTTGGACCAACTTATGTCGTTCGAAATGATCTCAGCTACATTTTGATATGCCACAACCCTACTTTTGGTGACTTAGATGACTTGGAATTCTTGCGCGTTGAGGGTTACGAGGCTTTAATAAGTGCGATTACGCCCAAATTAGGGAAAACCGGCACTTTTTTGGTCTTCGGAAATGGATAAAAGTTCTTCGTGATGGTCCCAGGAGCAATTAGATGGGTCACAACCCTATTTTTGCAACTTTGAAAATTTTAGTGGGTAAGAGTTATGCCCCTTGATTAAGCGATTTCATCAAATATTGGGAAAACCGTCGCTTTTTTGGAATTTTTGGACCAACTTATGTCGTTCGAAATGATCTCAGCTACATTTTGATATGCCACAACCCTACTTTTGGTGACTTAGATGACTTGGAATTCTTGCGCGTTGAGGGTTACGAGGCTTTAATAAGTGCGATTACGCCCAAATTAGGGAAAACCGGCACTTTTTTGGTCTTCGGAAATGGATAAAAGTTCTTCGTGATGGTCCCAGGAGCAATTAGATGGGTCACAACCCTATTTTTGCAACTTTGAAAATTTTAGTGGGTAAGAGTTATGCCCCTTGATTAAGCGATTTCATCAAATATTGGGAAAACCGTCGCTTTTTTGGAATTTTTGGACCAACTTATGTCGTTCGAAATGATCTCAGCTACATTTTGATATGCCACAACCCTACTTTTGGTGACTTAGATGACTTGGAATTCTTGCGCGTTGAGGGTTACGAGGCTTTAATAAGTGCGATTACGCCCAAATTAGGGAAAACCGGCATTTTTTTTGGTCTTCGGAAATGGATAAAAGTTCTTTGTGATGGTCCCAGGAGCAATTAGATGGGTCACAACCCTATTTTTGCAACTTTGAAAATTTTAGTGGGTAAGAGTTATGCCCCTTGATTAAGCGATTTCATCAAATATTGGGAAAACCGTCGCTTTTTTGGAATTTTTGGACCAACTTATGTCGTTCGAAATGATCTCAGCTACATTTTGATATGCCACAACCCTACTTTTGGTGACTTAGATGACTTGGAATTCTTGCGCGTTGAGGGTTACGAGGCTTTAATAAGTGCGATTACGCCCAAATTAGGGAAAACCGGCACTTTTTTGGTCTTCGGAAATGGATAAAAGTTCTTCGTGATGGTCCCAGGAGCAATTAGATGGGTCACAACCCTATTTTTGCAACTTTGAAAATTTTAGTGGGTAAGAGTTATGCCCCTTGATTAAGCGATTTCATCAAATATTGGGAAAACCGTCGCTTTTTTGGAATTTTTGGACCAACTTATGTCGTTCGAAATGATCTCAGCTACATTTTGATATGCCACAACCCTACTTTTGGTGACTTAGATGACTTGGAATTCTTGCGCGTTGAGGGTTACGAGGCTTTAATAAGTGCGATTACGCCCAAATTAGGGAAAACTGGCACTTTTTTGGTCTTCGGAAATGGATAAAAGTTCTTCGTGATGGTCCCAGGAGCAATTAGATGGGTCACAACCCTATTTTTTCAACTTTGAAAATTTTAGTGGGTAAGAGTTATGCCCCTTGATTAAGCGATTTCATCAAATATTGGGAAAACCGTCGCTTTTTTGGAATTTTTGGACCAACTTATGTCGTTCGAAATGATCTCAGCTACATTTTGATATGCCACAACCCTACTTTTGGTGACTTAGATGACTTGGAATTCTTGCGCGTTGAGGGTTACGAGGCTTTAATAAGTGCGATTACGCCCAAATTAGGGAAAACCGGCACTTTTTTGGTCTTCGGAAATGGATAAAAGTTCTTCGTGATGGTCCCAGGAGCAATTAGATGGGTCACAACCCTATTTTTGCAACTTTGAAAATTTTAGTGGGTAAGAGTTATGCCCCTTGATTAAGCGATTTCATCAAATATTGGGAAAACCGTCGCTTTTTTGGAATTTTTGGACCAACTTATGTTGTTCGAAATGATCTCAGCTACATTTTGATATGCCACAACCCTACTTTTGGTGACTTAGATGACTTGGAATTCTTGCGCGTTGAGGGTTACGAGGCTTTAATAAGTGCGATTACGCCCAAATTAGGGAAAACCGGCACTTTTTTGGTCTTCGGAAATGGATAAAAGTTCTTCGTGATGGTCCCAGGAGCAATTAGATGGGTCACAACCCTATTTTTGCAACTTTGAAAATTTTAGTGGGTAAGAGTTATGCCCCTTGATTAAGCGATTTCATCAAATATTGGGAAAACCGTCGCTTTTTTGGAATTTTTGGACCAACTTATGTCGTTCGAAATGATCTCAGCTACATTTTGATATGCCACAACCCTACTTTTGGTGACTTAGATGACTTGGAATTCTTGCGCGTTGAGGGTTACGAGGCTTTAATAAGTGCGATTACGCCCAAATTAGGGAAAACCGGCACTTTTTTGGTCTTCGGAAATGGATAAAAGTTCTTCGTGATGGTCCCGGGAGCAATTAGATGGGTCACAACCCTATTTTTGCAACTTTGAAAATTTTAGTGGGTAAGAGTTATGCCCCTTGATTAAGCGATTTCATCAAATATTGGGAAAACCGTCGCTTTTTTGGAATTTTTGGACCAACTTATGTCGTTCGAAATGATCTCAGCTACATTTTGATATGCCACAACCCTACTTTTGGTGACTTAGATGACTTGGAATTCTTGCGCGTTGAGGGTTACGAGGCTTTAATAAGTGCGATTACGCCCAAATTAGGGAAAACCGGCACTTTTTTGGTCTTCGGAAATGGATAAAAGTTCTTCGTGATGGTCCCAGGAGCAATTAGATGGGTCACAACCCTATTTTTGCAACTTTGAAAATTTTAGTGGGTAAGAGTTATGCCCCTTGATTAAGCGATTTCATCAAATATTGGGAAAACCGTCGCTTTTTTGGAATTTTTGGACCAACTTATGTCGTTCGAAATGATCTCAGCTACATTTTGATATGCCACAACCCTACTTTTGGTGACTTAGATGACTTGGAATTCTTGCGCGTTGAGGGTTACGAGGCTTTAATAAGTGCGATTACGCCCAAATTAGGGAAAACCGGCACTTTTTTGGTCTTCGGAAATGGATAAAAGTTCTTCGTGATGGTCCCAGGAGCAATTAGATGGGTCACAACCCTATTTTTGCAACTTTGAAAATTTTAGTGGGTAAGAGTTATGCCCCTTGATTAAGCGATTTCATCAAATATTGGGAAAACCGTCGCTTTTTTGGAATTTTTGGACCAACTTATGTTGTTCGAAATGATCTCAGCTACATTTTGATATGCCACAACCCTACTTTTGGTGACTTAGATGACTTGGAATTCTTGCGCGTTGAGGGTTACGAGGCTTTAATAAGTGCGATTACGCCCAAATTAGGGAAAACCGGCACTTTTTTGGTCTTCGGAAATGGATAAAAGTTCTTCGTGATGGTCCCAGGAGCAATTAGATGGGTCACAACCCTATTTTTGCAACTTTGAAAATTTTAGTGGGTAAGAGTTATGCCCCTTGATTAAGCGATTTCATCAAATATTGGGAAAACCGTCGCTTTTTTGGAATTTTTGGACCAACTTATGTCGTTCGAAATGATCTCAGCTACATTTTGATATGCCACAACCCTACTTTTGGTGACTTAGATGACTTGGAATTCTTGCGCGTTGAGGGTTACGAGGCTTTAATAAGTGCGATTACGCCCAAATTAGGGAAAACCGGCACTTTTTTGGTCTTCGGAAATGGATAAAAGTTCTTCGTGATGGTCCCGGGAGCAATTAGATGGGTCACAACCCTATTTTTGCAACTTTGAAAATTTTAGTGGGTAAGAGTTATGCCCCTTGATTAAGCGATTTCATCAAATATTGGGAAAACCGTCGCTTTTTTGGAATTTTTGGACCAACTTATGTCGTTCGAAATGATCTCAGCTACATTTTGATATGCCACAACCCTACTTTTGGTGACTTAGATGACTTGGAATTCTTGCGCGTTGAGGGTTACGAGGCTTTAATAAGTGCGATTACGCCCAAATTAGGGAAAACCGGCACTTTTTTGGTCTTCGGAAATGGATAAAAGTTCTTCGTGATGGTCCCAGGAGCAATTAGATGGGTCACAACCCTATTTTTGCAACTTTGAAAATTTTAGTGGGTAAGAGTTATGCCCCTTGATTAAGCGATTTCATCAAATATTGGGAAAACCGTCGCTTTTTTGGAATTTTTGGACCAACTTATGTCGTTCGAAATGATCTCAGCTACATTTTGATATGCCACAACCCTACTTTTGGTGACTTAGATGACTTGGAATTCTTGCGCGTTGAGGGTTACGAGGCTTTAATAAGTGCGATTACGCCCAAATTAGGGAAAACCTGCACTTTTTTGGTCTTCGGAAATGGATAAAAGTTCTTCGTGATGGTCCCAGGAGCAATTAGATGGGTCACAACCCTATTTTTGCAACTTTGAAAATTTTAGTGGGTAAGAGTTATGCCCCTTGATTAAGCGATTTCATCAAATATTGGGAAAACCGTCGCTTTTTTGGAATTTTTGGACCAACTTATGTCGTTCGAAATGATCTCAGCTACATTTTGATATGCCACAACCCTACTTTTGGTGACTTAGATGACTTGGAATTCTTGCGCGTTGAGGGTTACGAGGCTTTAATAAGTGCGATTACGCCCAAATTAGGGAAAACCTGCACTTTTTTGGTCTTCGGAAATGGATAAAAGTTCTTCGTGATGGTCCCAGGAGCAATTAGATGGGTCACAACCCTATTTTTGCAACTTTGAAAATTTTAGTGGGTAAGAGTTATGCCCCTTGATTAAGCGATTTCATCAAATATTGGGAAAACCGTCGCTTTTTTGGAATTTTTGGACCAACTTATGTCGTTCGAAATGATCTCAGCTACATTTTGATATGCCACAACCCTACTTTTGGTGACTTAGATGACTTGGAATTCTTGCGCGTTGAGGGTTAAGAGGCTTTAATAAGTGCGATTACGCCCAAATTAGGGAAAACCGGCACTTTTTGGGTCTTCGGAAATGGATAAAAGTTCTTCGTGATGGTCCCAGGAGCAATTAGATGGGTCACAACCCTATTTTTGCAACTTTGAAAATTTTAGTGGGTAAGAGTTATGCCCCTTGATTAAGCGATTTCATCAAATATTGGGAAAACCGTCGCTTTTTTGGAATTTTTGGACCAACTTATGTCGTTCGAAATGATCTCAGCTACATTTTGATATGCCACAACCCTACTTTTGGTGACTTAGATGACTTGGAATTCTTGCGCGTTGAGGGTTACGAGGCTTTAATAAGTGCGATTACGCCCAAATTAGGGAAAACCGGCACTTTTTTGGTCTTCGGAAATGGATAAAAGTTCTTCGTGATGGTCCCAGGAGCAATTAGATGGGTCACAACCCTATTTTTGCAACTTTGAAAATTTTAGTGGGTAAGAGTTATGCCCCTTGATTAAGCGATTTCATCAAATATTGGGAAAACCGTCGCTTTTTTGGAATTTTTGGACCAACTTATGTCGTTCGAAATGATCTCAGCTACATTTTGATATGCCACAACCCTACTTTTGGTGACTTAGATGACTTGGAATTCTTGCGCGTTGAGGGTTACGAGGCTTTAATAAGTGCGATTACGCCCAAATTAGGGAAAACCGGCACTTTTTTGGTCTTCGGAAATGGATAAAAGTTCTTCGTGATGGTCCCAGGAGCAATTAGATGGGTCACAACCCTATTTTTGCAACTTTGAAAATTTTAGTGGGTAAGAGTTATGCCCCTTGATTAAGCGATTTCATCAAATATTGGGAAAACCGTCGCTTTTTTGGAATTTTTGGACCAACTTATGTCGTTCGAAATGATCTCAGCTACATTTTGATATGCCACAACCCTACTTTTGGTGACTTAGATGACTTGGAATTCTTGCGCGTTGAGGGTTACGAGGCTTTAATAAGTGCGATTACGCCCAAATTAGGGAAAACCGGCACTTTTTTGGTCTTCGGAAATGGATAAAAGTTCTTCGTGATGGTCCCAGGAGCAATTAGATGGGTCACAACCCTATTTTTGCAACTTTGAAAATTTTAGTGGGTAAGAGTTATGCCCCTTGATTAAGCGATTTCATCAAATATTGGGAAAACCGTCGCTTTTTTGGAATTTTTGGACCAACTTATGTCGTTCGAAATGATCTCAGCTACATTTTGATATGCCACAACCCTACTTTTGGTGACTTAGATGACTTGGAATTCTTGCGCGTTGAGGGTTACGAGGCTTTAATAAGTGCGATTACGCCCAAATTAGGGAAAACCGGCACTTTTTTGGTCTTCGGAAATGGATAAAAGTTCTTCGTGATGGTCCCAGGAGCAATTAGATGGGTCACAACCCTATTTTTGCAACTTTGAAAATTTTAGTGGGTAAGAGTTATGCCCCTTGATTAAGCGATTTCATCAAATATTGGGAAAACCGTCGCTTTTTTGGAATTTTTGGACCAACTTATGTCGTTCGAAATGATCTCAGCTACATTTTGATATGCCACAACCCTACTTTTGGTGACTTAGATGACTTGGAATTCTTGCGCGTTGAGGGTTACGAGGCTTTAATAAGTGCGATTACGCCCAAATTAGGGAAAACCGGCACTTTTTTGGTCTTCGGAAATGGATAAAAGTTCTTCGTGATGGTCCCAGGAGCAATTAGATGGGTCACAACCCTATTTTTGCAACTTTGAAAATTTTAGTGGGTAAGAGTTATGCCCCTTGATTAAGCGATTTCATCAAATATTGGGAAAACCGTCGCTTTTTGGGAATTTTTGGACCAACTTATGTCGTTCGAAATGATCTCAGCTACATTTTGATATGCCACAACCCTACTTTTGGTGACTTAGATGACTTGGAATTCTTGCGCGTTGAGGGTTACGAGGCTTTAATAAGTGCGATTACGCCCAAATTAGGGAAAACCGGCACTTTTTTGGTCTTCGGAAATGGATAAAAATTCTTCGTGATGGTCCCAGGAGCAATTAGATGGGTCACAACCCTATTTTTGCAACTTTGAAAATTTTAGTGGGTAAGAGTTATGCCCCTTGATTAAGCGATTTCATCAAATATTGGGAAAACCGTCGCTTTTTGGGAATTTTTGGACCAACTTATGTCGTTCGAAATGATCTCAGCTACATTTTGATATGCCACAACCCTACTTTTGGTGACTTAGATGACTTGGAATTCTTGCGCGTTGAGGGTTACGAGGCTTTAATAAGTGCGATTACGCCCAAATTAGGGAAAACCGGCACTTTTTTGGTCTTCGGAAATGGATAAAAGTTCTTCGTGATGGTCCCAGGAGCAATTAGATGGGTCACAACCCTATTTTTGCAACTTTGACAATTTTAGTGGGTAAGAGTTATGCCCCTTGATTAAGCGATTTCATCAAATATTGGGAAAACCGTCGCTTTTTTGGAATTTTTGGACCAACTTATGTCGTTCGAAATGATCTCAGCTACATTTTGATATGCCACAACCCTACTTTTGGTGACTTAGATGACTTGGAATTCTTGCGCGTTGAGGGTTACGAGGCTTTAATAAGTGCGATTACGCCCAAATTAGGGAAAACCGGCACTTTTTTGGTCTTCGGAAATGGATAAAAGTTCTTCGTGATGGTCCCAGGAGCAATTAGATGGGTCACAACCCTATTTTTGCAACTTTGAAAATTTTAGTGGGTAAGAGTTATGCCCCTTGATTAAGCGATTTCATCAAATATTGGGAAAACCGTCGCTTTTTTGGAATTTTTGGACCAACTTATGTCGTTCGAAATGATCTCAGCTACATTTTGATATGCCACAACCCTACTTTTGGTGACTTAGATGACTTGGAATTCTTGCGCGTTGAGGGTTACGAGGCTTTAATAAGTGCGATTACGCCCAAATTAGGGAAAACCGGCACTTTTTTGGTCTTCGGAAATGGATAAAAGTTCTTCGTGATGGTCCCAGGAGCAATTAGATGGGTCACAACCCTATTTTTGCAACTTTGAAAATTTTAGTGGGTAAGAGTTATGCCCCTTGATTAAGCGATTTCATCAAATATTGGGAAAACCGTCGCTTTTTTGGAATTTTTGGACCAACTTATGTCGTTCGAAATGATCTCAGCTACATTTTGATATGCCACAACCCTACTTTTGGTGACTTAGATGACTTGGAATTCTTGCGCGTTGAGGGTTACGAGGCTTTAATAAGTGCGATTACGCCCAAATTAGGGAAAACCGGCACTTTTTTGGTCTTCGGAAATGGATAAAAGTTCTTCGTGATGGTCCCAGGAGCAATTAGATGGGTCACAACCCTATTTTTGCAACTTTGAAAATTTTAGTGGGTAAGAGTTATGCCCCTTGATTAAGCGATTTCATCAAATATTGGGAAAACCGTCGCTTTTTTGGAATTTTTGGACCCACTTATGTCGTTCGAAATGATCTCAGCTACATTTTGATATGCCACAACCCTACTTTTGGTGACTTAGATGACTTGGAATTCTTGCGCGTTGAGGGTTACGAGGCTTTAATAAGTGCGATTACGCCCAAATTAGGGAAAACCGGCACTTTTTTGGTCTTCGGAAATGGATAAAAGTTCTTCGTGATGGTCCCAGGAGCAATTAGATGGGTCACAACCCTATTTTTGCAACTTTGAAAATTTTAGTGGGTAAGAGTTATGCCCCTTGATTAAGCGATTTCATCAAATATTGGGAAAACCGTCGCTTTTTTGGAATTTTTGGACCAACTTATGTCGTTCGAAATGATCTCAGCTACATTTTGATATGCCACAACCCTACTTTTGGTGACTTAGATGACTTGGAATTCTTGCGCGTTGAGGGTTACGAGGCTTTAATAAGTGCGATTACGCCCAAATTAGGGAAAACCGGCACTTTTTTGGTCTTCGGAAATGGATAAAAGTTCTTCGTGATGGTCCCAGGAGCAATTAGATGGGTCACAACCCTATTTTTGCAACTTTGAAAATTTTAGTGGGTAAGAGTTATGCCCCTTGATTAAGCGATTTCATCAAATATTGGGAAAACCGTCGCTTTTTTGGAATTTTTGGACCAACTTATGTCGTTCGAAATGATCTCAGCTACATTTTGATATGCCACAACCCTACTTTTGGTGACTTAGATGACTTGGAATTCTTGCGCGTTGAGGGTTACGAGGCTTTAATAAGTGCGATTACGCCCAAATTAGGGAAAACCGGCACTTTTTTGGTCTTCGGAAATGGATAAAAGTTCTTCGTGATGGTCCCAGGAGCAATTAGATGGGTCACAACCCTATTTTTGCAACTTTGAAAATTTTAGTGGGTAAGAGTTATGCCCCTTGATTAAGCGATTTCATCAAATATTGGGAAAACCGTCGCTTTTTTGGAATTTTTGGACCAACTTATGTCGTTCGAAATGATCTCAGCTACATTTTGATATGCCACAACCCTACTTTTGGTGACTTAGATGACTTGGAATTCTTGCGCGTTGAGGGTTACGAGGCTTTAATAAGTGCGATTATGCCCAAATTAGGGAAAACCGGCACTTTTTTGGTCTTCGGAAATGGATAAAAGTTCTTCGTGATGGTCCCAGGAGCAATTAGATGGGTCACAACCCTATTTTTGCAACTTTGAAAATTTTAGTGGGTAAGAGTTATGCCCCTTGATTAAGCGATTTCATCAAATATTGGGAAAACCGTCGCTTTTTTGGAATTTTTGGACCAACTTATGTCGTTCGAAATGATCTCAGCTACATTTTGATATGCCACAACCCTACTTTTGGTGACTTAGATGACTTGGAATTCTTGCGCGTTGAGGGTTACGAGGCTTTAATAAGTGCGATTACGCCCAAATTAGGGAAAACCGGCACTTTTTTGGTCTTCGGAAATGGATAAAAGTTCTTCGTGATGGTCCCAGGAGCAATTAGATGGGTCACAACCCTATTTTTGCAACTTTGAAAATTTTAGTGGGTAAGAGTTATGCCCCTTGATTAAGCGATTTCATCAAATATTGGGAAAACCGTCGCTTTTTTGGAATTTTTGGACCAACTTATGTCGTTCGAAATGATCTCAGCTACATTTTGATATGCCACAACCCTACTTTTGGTGACTTAGATGACTTGGAATTCTTGCGCGTTGAGGGTTACGAGGCTTTAATAAGTGCGATTACGCCCAAATTAGGGAAAACCGGCACTTTTTTGGTCTTCGGAAATGGATAAAAGTTCTTCGTGATGGTCCCAGGAGCAATTAGATGGGTCACAACCCTATTTTTGCAACTTTGAAAATTTTAGTGGGTAAGAGTTATGCCCCTTGATTAAGCGATTTCATCAAATATTGGGAAAACCGTCGCTTTTTTGGAATTTTTGGACCAACTTATGTCGTTCGAAATGATCTCAGCTACATTTTGATATGCCACAACCCTACTTTTGGTGACTTAGATGACTTGGAATTCTTGCGCGTTGAGGGTTACGAGGCTTTAATAAGTGCGATTATGCCCAAATTAGGGAAAACCGGCACTTTTTTGGTCTTCGGAAATGGATAAAAGTTCTTCGTGATGGTCCCAGGAGCAATTAGATGGGTCACAACCCTATTTTTGCAACTTTGAAAATTTTAGTGGGTAAGAGTTATGCCCCTTGATTAAGCGATTTCATCAAATATTGGGAAAACCGTCGCTTTTTTGGAATTTTTGGACCAACTTATGTCGTTCGAAATGATCTCAGCTACATTTTGATATGCCACAACCCTACTTTTGGTGACTTAGATGACTTGGAATTCTTGCGCGTTGAGGGTTACGAGGCTTTAATAAGTGCGATTACGCCCAAATTAGGGAAAACCGGCACTTTTTTGGTCTTCGGAAATGGATAAAAGTTCTTCGTGATGGTCCCAGGAGCAATTAGATGGGTCACAACCCTATTTTTGCAACTTTGAAAATTTTAGTGGGTAAGAGTTATGCCCCTTGATTAAGCGATTTCATCAAATATTGGGAAAACCGTCGCTTTTTTGGAATTTTTGGACCAACTTATGTCGTTCGAAATGATCTCAGCTACATTTTGATATGCCACAACCCTACTTTTGGTGACTTAGATGACTTGGAATTCTTGCGCGTTGAGGGTTACGAGGCTTTAATAAGTGCGATTACGCCCAAATTAGGGAAAACCGGCACTTTTTTGGTCTTCGGAAATGGATAAAAGTTCTTCGTGATGGTCCCAGGAGCAATTAGATGGGTCACAACCCTATTTTTGCAACTTTGAAAATTTTAGTGGGTAAGAGTTATGCCCCTTGATTAAGCGATTTCATCAAATATTGGGAAAACCGTCGCTTTTTTGGAATTTTTGGACCAACTTATGTCGTTCGAAATGATCTCAGCTACATTTTGATATGCCACAACCCTACTTTTGGTGACTTAGATGACTTGGAATTCTTGCGCGTTGAGGGTTACGAGGCTTTAATAAGTGCGATTACGCCCAAATTAGGGAAAACCGGCACTTTTTTGGTCTTCGGAAATGGATAAAAGTTCTTCGTGATGGTCCCAGGAGCAATTAGATGGGTCACAACCCTATTTTTGCAACTTTGAAAATTTTAGTGGGTAAGAGTTATGCCCCTTGATTAAGCGATTTCATCAAATATTGGGAAAACCGTCGCTTTTTTGGAATTTTTGGACCAACTTATGTCGTTCGAAATGATCTCAGCTACATTTTGATATGCCACAACCCTACTTTTGGTGACTTAGATGACTTGGAATTCTTGCGCGTTGAGGGTTACGAGGCTTTAATAAGTGCGATTACGCCCAAATTAGGGAAAACGGCACTTTTTTGGTCTTCGGAAATGGATAAAAGTTCTTCGTGATGGTCCCAGGAGCAATTAGATGGGTCACAACCTATTTTTGCAACTTTGAAAATTTTAGTGGGTAAGAGTTATGCCCCTTGATTAAGCGATTTCATCAAATATTGGGAAAACCGTCGCTTTTTTGGAATTTTTGGACCAACTTATGTCGTTCGAAATGATCTCAGCTACATTTTGATATGCCACAACCCTACTTTTGGTGACTTAGATGACTTGGAATTCTTGCGCGTTGAGGGTTACGAGGCTTTAATAAGTGCGATTACGCCCAAATTAGGGAAAACCCGGCACTTTTTTGGTCTTCGGAAATGGATAAAAGTTCTTCGTGATGGTCCCAGGAGCAATTAGATGGGTCACAACCCTATTTTTGCAACTTTGAAAATTTTAGTGGGTAAGAGTTATGCCCCTTGATTAAGCGATTTCATCAAATATTGGGAAAACCGTCGCTTTTTTGGAATTTTTGGACCAACTTATGTCGTTCGAAATGATCTCAGCTACATTTTGATATGCCACAACCCTACTTTTGGTGACTTAGATGACTTGGAATTCTTGCGCGTTGAGGGTTACGAGGCTTTAATAAGTGCGATTATGCCCAAATTAGGGAAAACCGGCACTTTTTTGGTCTTCGGAAATGGATAAAAGTTCTTCGTGATGGTCCCAGGAGCAATTAGATGGGTCACAACCCTATTTTTGCAACTTTGAAAATTTTAGTGGGTAAGAGTTATGCCCCTTGATTAAGCGATTTCATCAAATATTGGGAAAACCGTCGCTTTTTTGGAATTTTTGGACCAACTTATGTCGTTCGAAATGATCTCAGCTACATTTTGATATGCCACAACCCTACTTTTGGTGACTTAGATGACTTGGAATTCTTGCGCGTTGAGGGTTACGAGGCTTTAATAAGTGCGATTACGCCCAAATTAGGGAAAACCGGCACTTTTTTGGTCTTCGGAAATGGATAAAAGTTCTTCGTGATGGTCCCAGGAGCAATTAGATGGGTCACAACCCTATTTTTGCAACTTTGAAAATTTTAGTGGGTAAGAGTTATGCCCCTTGATTAAGCGATTTCATCAAATATTGGGAAAACCGTCGCTTTTTTGGAATTTTTGGACCAACTTATGTCGTTCGAAATGATCTCAGCTACATTTTGATATGCCACAACCCTACTTTTGGTGACTTAGATGACTTGGAATTCTTGCGCGTTGAGGGTTACGAGGCTTTAATAAGTGCGATTACGCCCAAATTAGGGAAAACCGGCACTTTTTTGGTCTTCGGAAATGGATAAAAGTTCTTCGTGATGGTCCCAGGAGCAATTAGATGGGTCACAACCCTATTTTTGCAACTTTGAAAATTTTAGTGGGTAAGAGTTATGCCCCTTGATTAAGCGATTTCATCAAATATTGGGAAAACCGTCGCTTTTTTGGAATTTTTGGACCAACTTATGTCGTTCGAAATGATCTCAGCTACATTTTGATATGCCACAACCCTACTTTTGGTGACTTAGATGACTTGGAATTCTTGCGCGTTGAGGGTTACGAGGCTTTAATAAGTGCGATTACGCCCAAATTAGGGAAAACCGGCACTTTTTTGGTCTTCGGAAATGGATAAAAGTTCTTCGTGATGGTCCCAGGAGCAATTAGATGGGTCACAACCCTATTTTTGCAACTTTGAAAATTTTAGTGGGTAAGAGTTATGCCCCTTGATTAAGTGATTTCATCAAATATTGGGAAAACCGTCGCTTTTTTGGAATTTTTGGACCAACTTATGTCATTCGAAATGATCTCAGCTACATTTTGATATGCCACAACCCTACTTTTGGTGACTTAGATGACTTGGAATTCTTGCGCGTTGAGGGTTACGAGGCTTTAATAAGTGCGATTACGCCCAAATTAGGGAAAACCGGCACTTTTTTGGTCTTCGGAAATGGATAAAAGTTCTTCGTGATGGTCCCAGGAGCAATTAGATGGGTCACAACCCTATTTTTGCAACTTTGAAAATTTTAGTGGGTAAGAGTTATGCCCCTTGATTAAGCGATTTCATCAAATATTGGGAAAACCGTCGCTTTTTTGGAATTTTTGGACCAACTTATGTCGTTCGAAATGATCTCAGCTACATTTTGATATGCCACAACCCTACTTTTGGTGACTTAGATGACTTGGAATTCTTGCGCGTTGAGGGTTACGAGGCTTTAATAAGTGCGATTACGCCCAAATTAGGGAAAACCGGCACTTTTTTGGTCTTCGGAAATGGATAAAAGTTCTTCGTGATGGTCCCAGGAGCAATTAGATGGGTCACAACCCTATTTTTGCAACTTTGAAAATTTTAGTGGGTAAGAGTTATGCCCCTTGATTAAGTGATTTCATCAAATATTGGGAAAACCGTCGCTTTTTTGGAATTTTTGGACCAACTTATGTCATTCGAAATGATCTCAGCTACATTTTGATATGCCACAACCCTACTTTTGGTGACTTAGATGACTTGGAATTCTTGCGCGTTGAGGGTTACGAGGCTTTAATAAGTGCGATTACGCCCAAATTAGGGAAAACCGGCACTTTTTTGGTCTTCGGAAATGGATAAAAGTTCTTCGTGATGGTCCCAGGAGCAATTAGATGGGTCACAACCCTATTTTTGCAACTTTGAAAATTTTAGTGGGTAAGAGTTATGCCCCTTGATTAAGCGATTTCATCAAATATTGGGAAAACCGTCGCTTTTTTGGAATTTTTGGACCAACTTATGTCGTTCGAAATGATCTCAGCTACATTTTGATATGCCACAACCCTACTTTTGGTGACTTAGATGACTTGGAATTCTTGCGCGTTGAGGGTTACGAGGCTTTAATAAGTGCGATTACGCCCAAATTAGGGAAAACCGGCACTTTTTTGGTCTTCGGAAATGGATAAAAGTTCTTCGTGATGGTCCCAGGTGCAATTAGATGGGTCACAACCCTATTTTTGCAACTTTGAAAATTTTAGTGGGTAAGAGTTATGCCCCTTGATTAAGCGATTTCATCAAATATTGGGAAAACCGTCGCTTTTTTGGAATTTTTGGACCAACTTATGTCGTTCGAAATGATCTCAGCTACATTTTGATATGCCACAACCCTACTTTTGGTGACTTAGATGACTTGGAATTCTTGCGCGTTGAGGGTTACGAGGCTTTAATAAGTGCGATTACGCCCAAATTAGGGAAAACCGGCACTTTTTTGGTCTTCGGAAATGGATAAAAGTTCTTCGTGATGGTCCCAGGAGCAATTAGATGGGTCACAACCCTATTTTTGCAACTTTGAAAATTTTAGTGGGTAAGAGTTATGCCCCTTGATTAAGCGATTTCATCAAATATTGGGAAAACCGTCGCTTTTTTGGAATTTTTGGAATTTTTGGACCAACTTATGTCGTTCGAAATGATCTCAGCTACATTTTGATATGCCACAACCCTACTTTTGGTGACTTAGATGACTTGGAATTCTTGCGCGTTGAGGGTTACGAGGCTTTAATAAGTGCGATTACGCCCAAATTAGGGAAAACCGGCACTTTTTTGGTCTTCGGAAATGGATAAAAGTTCTTCGTGATGGTCCCAGGAGCAATTAGATGGGTCACAACCCTATTTTTGCAACTTTGAAAATTTTAGTGGGTAAGAGTTATGCCCCTTGATTAAGCGATTTCATCAAATATTGGGAAAACCGTCGCTTTTTTGGAATTTTTGGACCAACTTATGTCGTTCGAAATGATCTCAGCTACATTTTGATATGCCACAACCCTACTTTTGGTGACTTAGATGACTTGGAATTCTTGCGCGTTGAGGGTTACGAGGCTTTAATAAGTGCGATTACGCCCAAATTAGGGAAAACCGGCACTTTTTTGGTCTTCGGAAATGGATAAAAGTTCTTCGTGATGGTCCCAGGAGCAATTAGATGGGTCACAACCCTATTTTTGCAACTTTGAAAATTTTAGTGGGTAAGAGTTATGCCCCTTGATTAAGCGATTTCATCAAATATTGGGAAAACCGTCGCTTTTTTGGAATTTTTGGAATTTTTGGACCAACTTATGTCGTTCGAAATGATCTCAGCTACATTTTGATATGCCACAACCCTACTTTTGGTGACTTAGATGACTTGGAATTCTTGCGCGTTGAGGGTTACGAGGCTTTAATAAGTGCGATTACGCCCAAATTAGGGAAAACCGGCACTTTTTTGGTCTTCGGAAATGGATAAAAGTTCTTCGTGATGGTCCCAGGAGCAATTAGATGGGTCACAACCCTATTTTTGCAACTTTGAAAATTTTAGTGGGTAAGAGTTATGCCCCTTGATTAAGCGATTTCATCAAATATTGGGAAAACCGTCGCTTTTTTGGAATTTTTGGACCAACTTATGTCGTTCGAAATGATCTCAGCTACATTTTGATATGCCACAACCCTACTTTTGGTGACTTAGATGACTTGGAATTCTTGCGCGTTGAGGGTTACGAGGCTTTAATAAGTGCGATTACGCCCAAATTAGGGAAAACCGGCACTTTTTTGGTCTTCGGAAATGGATAAAAGTTCTTCGTGATGGTCCCAGGAGCAATTAGATGGGTCACAACCCTATTTTTGCAACTTTGAAAATTTTAGTGGGTAAGAGTTATGCCCCTTGATTAAGCGATTTCATCAAATATTGGGAAAACCGTCGCTTTTTTGGAATTTTTGGACCAACTTATGTCGTTCGAAATGATCTCAGCTACATTTTGATATGCCACAACCCTACTTTTGGTGACTTAGATGACTTGGAATTCTTGCGCGTTGAGGGTTACGAGGCTTTAATAAGTGCGATTACGCCCAAATTAGGGAAAACCGGCACTTTTTTGGTCTTCGGAAATGGATAAAAGTTCTTCGTGATGGTCCCAGGAGCAATTAGATGGGTCACAACCCTATTTTTGCAACTTTGAAAATTTTAGTGGGTAAGAGTTATGCCCCTTGATTAAGCGATTTCATCAAATATTGGGAAAACCGTCGCTTTTTTGGAATTTTTGGACCAACTTATGTCGTTCGAAATGATCTCAGCTACATTTTGATATGCCACAACCCTACTTTTGGTGACTTAGATGACTTGGAATTCTTGCGCGTTGAGGGTTACGAGGCTTTAATAAGTGCGATTACGCCCAAATTAGGGAAAACCGGCACTTTTTTGGTCTTCGGAAATGGATAAAAGTTCTTCGTGATGGTCCCAGGAGCAATTAGATGGGTCACAACCCTATTTTTGCAACTTTGAAAATTTTAGTGGGTAAGAGTTATGCCCCTTGATTAAGCGATTTCATCAAATATTGGAAAACCGTCGCTTTTTTGGAATTTTTGGACCAACTTATGTCGTTCGAAATGATCTCAGCTACATTTTGATATGCCACAACCCTACTTTTGGTGACTTAGATGACTTGGAATTCTTGCGCGTTGAGGGTTACGAGGCTTTAATAAGTGCGATTACGCCCAAATTAGGGAAAACCGGCACTTTTTTGGTCTTCGGAAATGGATAAAAGTTCTTCGTGATGGTCCCAGGAGCAATTAGATGGGTCACAACCCTATTTTTGCAACTTTGAAAATTTTAGTGGGTAAGAGTTATGCCCCTTGATTAAGCGATTTCATCAAATATTGGGAAAACCGTCGCTTTTTTGGAATTTTTGGACCAACTTATGTCGTTCGAAATGATCTCAGCTACATTTTGATATGCCACAACCCTACTTTTGGTGACTTAGATGACTTGGAATTCTTGCGCGTTGAGGGTTACGAGGCTTTAATAAGTGCGATTACGCCCAAATTAGGGAAATACCGGCACTTTTTTGGTCTTCGGAAATGGATAAAAGTTCTTCGTGATGGTCCCAGGAGCAATTAGATGGGTCACAACCCTATTTTTGCAACTTTGAAAATTTTAGTGGGTAAGAGTTATGCCCCTTGATTAAGCGATTTCATCAAATATTGGGAAAACCGTCGCTTTTTTGGAATTTTTGGACCAACTTATGTCGTTCGAAATGATCTCAGCTACATTTTGATATGCCACAACCCTACTTTTGGTGACTTAGATGACTTGGAATTCTTGCGCGTTGAGGGTTACGAGGCTTTAATAAGTGCGATTACGCCCAAATTAGGGAAAACCGGCACTTTTTTGGTCTTCGGAAATGGATAAAAGTTCTTCGTGATGGTCCCAGGAGCAATTAGATGGGTCACAACCCTATTTTTGCAACTTTGAAAATTTTAGTGGGTAAGAGTTATGCCCCTTGATTAAGCGATTTCATCAAATATTGGGAAAACCGTCGCTTTTTTGGAATTTTTGGACCAACTTATGTCGTTCGAAATGATCTCAGCTACATTTTGATATGCCACAACCCTACTTTTGGTGACTTAGATGACTTGGAATTCTTGCGCGTTGAGGGTTACGAGGCTTTAATAAGTGCGATTACGCCCAAATTAGGGAAAACCGGCACTTTTTTGGTCTTCGGAAATGGATAAAAGTTCTTCGTGATGGTCCCAGGAGCAATTAGATGGGTCACAACCCTATTTTTGCAACTTTGAAAATTTTAGTGGGTAAGAGTTATGCCCCTTGATTAAGCGATTTCATCAAATATTGGGAAAACCGTCGCTTTTTTGGAATTTTTGGACCAACTTATGTCGTTCGAAATGATCTCAGCTACATTTTGATATGCCACAACCCTACTTTTGGTGACTTAGATGACTTGGAATTCTTGCGCGTTGAGGGTTACGAGGCTTTAATAAGTGCGATTACGCCCAAATTAGGGAAAACCGGCACTTTTTTGGTCTTCGGAAATGGATAAAAGTTCTTCGTGATGGTCCCAGGAGCAATTAGATGGGTCACAACCCTATTTTTGCAACTTTGAAAATTTTAGTGGGTAAGAGTTATGCCCCTTGATTAAGCGATTTCATCAAATATTGGGAAAACCGTCGCTTTTTTGGAATTTTTGGACCAACTTATGTCGTTCGAAATGATCTCAGCTACATTTTGATATGCCACAACCCTACTTTTGGTGACTTAGATGACTTGGAATTCTTGCGCGTTGAGGGTTACGAGGCTTTAATAAGTGCGATTACGCCCAAATTAGGGAAAACCGGCACTTTTTTGGTCTTCGGAAATGGATAAAAGTTCTTCGTGATGGTCCCAGGAGCAATTAGATGGGTCACAACCCTATTTTTGCAACTTTGAAAATTTTAGTGGGTAAGAGTTATGCCCCTTGATTAAGCGATTTCATCAAATATTGGGAAAACCGTCGCTTTTTTGGAATTTTTGGACCAACTTATGTCGTTCGAAATGATCTCAGCTACATTTTGATATGCCACAACCCTACTTTTGGTGACTTAGATGACTTGGAATTCTTGCGCGTTGAGGGTTACGAGGCTTTAATAAGTGCGATTACGCCCAAATTAGGGAAAACCGGCACTTTTTTGGTCTTCGGAAATGGATAAAAGTTCTTCGTGATGGTCCCAGGAGCAATTAGATGGGTCACAACCCTATTTTTGCAACTTTGAAAATTTTAGTGGGTAAGAGTTATGCCCCTTGATTAAGCGATTTCATCAAATATTGGGAAAACCGTCGCTTTTTTGGAATTTTTGGACCAACTTATGTCGTTCGAAATGATCTCAGCTACATTTTGATATGCCACAACCCTACTTTTGGTGACTTAGATGACTTGGAATTCTTGCGCGTTGAGGGTTACGAGGCTTTAATAAGTGCGATTACGCCCAAATTAGGGAAAACCGGCACTTTTTTGGTCTTCGGAAATGGATAAAAGTTCTTCGTGATGGTCCCAGGAGCAATTAGATGGGTCACAACCCTATTTTTGCAACTTTGAAAATTTTAGTGGGTAAGAGTTATGCCCCTTGATTAAGCGATTTCATCAAATATTGGGAAAACCGTCGCTTTTTTGGAATTTTTGGACCAACTTATGTCGTTCGAAATGATCTCAGCTACATTTTGATATGCCACAACCCTACTTTTGGTGACTTAGATGACTTGGAATTCTTGCGCGTTGAGGGTTACGAGGCTTTAATAAGTGCGATTACGCCCAAATTAGGGAAAACCGGCACTTTTTTGGTCTTCGGAAATGGATAAAAGTTCTTCGTGATGGTCCCAGGAGCAATTAGATGGGTCACAACCCTATTTTTGCAACTTTGAAAATTTTAGTGGGTAAGAGTTATGCCCCTTGATTAAGCGATTTCATCAAATATTGGGAAAACCGTCGCTTTTTTGGAATTTTTGGACCAACTTATGTCGTTCGAAATGATCTCAGCTACATTTTGATATGCCACAACCCTACTTTTGGTGACTTAGATGACTTGGAATTCTTGCGCGTTGAGGGTTACGAGGCTTTAATAAGTGCGATTACGCCCAAATTAGGGAAAACCGGCACTTTTTTGGTCTTCGGAAATGGATAAAAGTACAACCCTATTTTTGCAACTTTGAAAATTTTAGTGGGTAAGAGTTATGCCCCTTGATTAAGCGATTTCATCAAATATTGGGAAAACCGTCGCTTTTTTGGAATTTTTGGACCAACTTATGTCGTTCGAAATGATCTCAGCTACATTTTGATATGCCACAACCCTACTTTTGGTGACTTAGATGACTTGGAATTATTGCGCGTTGAGGGTTACGAGGCTTTAATAAGTGCGATTACGCCCAAATTAGGGAAAACCGGCACTTTTTTGGTCTTCGGAAATGGATAAAAGTTCTTCGTGATGGTCCCAGGAGCAATTAGATGGGTCACAACCCTATTTTTGCAGTTTTGAAAATTTTAGTGGGTAAGAGTTATGCCCCTTGATTAAGCGATTTCATCAAATATTGGGAAAACCGTCGCTTTTTTGGAATTTTTGGACCAACTTATGTCGTTCGAAATGATCTCAGCTACATTTTGATATGCCACAACCCTACTTTTGGTGACTTAGATGACTTGGAATTCTTGCGCGTTGAGGGTTACGAGGCTTTAATAAGTGCGATTACGCCCAAATTAGGGAAAACCGGCACTTTTTTGGTCTTCGGAAATGGATAAAAGTTCTTCGTGATGGTCCCAGGAGCAATTAGATGGGTCCACAACCCTATTTTTGCAGTTTTGAAAATTTTAGTGGGTAAGAGTTATGCCCCTTGATTAAGCGATTTCATCAAATATTGGGAACACCGTCGCTTTTTTGGAATTTTTGGACCAACTTATGTCGTTCGAAATGATCTCAGCTACATTTTGATATGCCACAACCCTACTTTTGGTGACTTAGATGACTTGGAATTCTTGCGCGTTGAGGGTTACGAGGCTTTAATAAGTGCGATTACGCCCAAATTAGGGAAAACCGGCACTTTTTTTGGTCTTCGGAAATGGATAAAAGTTCTTCGTGATGGTCCCAGGAGCAATTAGATGGGTCACAACCCTATTTTTGCAACTTTGAAAATTTTAGTGGGTAAGAGTTATGCCCCTTGATTAAGCGATTTCATCAAATATTGGGAAAACCGTCGCTTTTTTGGAATTTTTGGACCAACTTATGTCGTTCGAAATGATCTCAGCTACATTTTGATATGCCACAACCCTACTTTTGGTGACTTAGATGACTTGGAATTCTTGCGCGTTGAGGGTTACGAGGCTTTAATAAGTGCGATTACGCCCAAATTAGGGAAAACCGGCACTTTTTTGGTCTTCGGAAATGGATAAAAGTTCTTCTGTGATGGTCCCAGGAGCAATTAGATGGGTCACAACCCTATTTTTGCAACTTTGACAATTTTAGTGGGTAAGAGTTATGCCCCTTGATTAAGCGATTTCATCAAATATTGGGAAAACCGTCGCTTTTTTGGAATTTTTGGACCAACTTATGTCGTTCGAAATGATCTCAGCTACATTTTGATATGCCACAACCCTACTTTTGGTGACTTAGATGACTTGGAATTCTTGCGCGTTGAGGGTTACGAGGCTTTAATAAGTGCGATTACGCCCAAATTAGGGAAAACCGGCACTTTTTTGGTCTTCGGAAATGGATAAAAGTTCTTCGTGATGGTCCCAGGAGCAATTAGATGGGTCACAACCCTATTTTTGCAACTTTGACAATTTTAGTGGGTAAGAGTTATGCCCCTTGATTAAGCGATTTCATCAAATATTGGGAAAACCGTCGCTTTTTTGGAATTTTTGACCAACTTATGTCGTTCGAAATGATCTCAGCTACATTTTGATATGCCACAACCCTACTTTTGGTGACTTAGATGACTTGGAATTCTTGCGCGTTGAGGGTTACGAGGCTTTAATAAGTGCGATTACGCCCAAATTAGGGAAAACCGGCACTTTTTTGGTCTTCGGAAATGGATAAAAGTTCTTCGTGATGGTCCCAGGAGCAATTAGATGGGTCACAACCCTATTTTTGCAACTTTGAAAATTTTAGTGGGTAAGAGTTATGCCCCTTGATTAAGCGATTTCATCAAATATTGGGAAAACCGTCGCTTTTTTGGAATTTTTGGACCAACTTATGTCGTTCGAAATGATCTCAGCTACATTTTGATATACCACAACCCTACTTTTGGTGACTTAGATGACTTGGAATTCTTGCGCGTTGAGGGTTACGAGGCTTTAATAAGTGCGATTACGCCCAAATTAGGGAAAAACCGGCACTTTTTTGGTCTTCGGAAATGGATAAAAGTTCTTCGTGATGGTCCCAGGAGCAATTAGATGGGTCACAACCCTATTTTTGCAACTTTGAAAATTTTAGTGGGTAAGAGTTATGCCCCTTGATTAAGCGATTTCATCAAATATTGGGAAAACCGTCGCTTTTTTGGAATTTTTGGACCAACTTATGTCGTTCGAAATGATCTCAGCTACATTTTGATATGCCACAACCCTACTTTTGGTGACTTAGATGACTTGGAATTCTTGCGCGTTGAGGGTTACGAGGCTTTAATAAGTGCGATTACGCCCAAATTAGGGAAAACCGGCACTTTTTTGGTCTTCGGAAATGGATAAAAGTTCTTCGTGATGGTCCCAGGAGCAATTAGATGGGTCACAACCCTATTTTTGCAACTTTGAAAATTTTATTGGGTAAGAGTTATGCCCCTTGATTAAGCGATTTCATCAAATATTGGGAAAACCGTCTGCTTTTTTGGAATTTTTGGACCAACTTATGTCGTTCGAAATGATCTCAGCTACATTTTGATATGCCACAACCCTACTTTTGGTGACTTAGATGACTTGGAATTCTTGCGCGTTGAGGGTTACGAGGCTTTAATAAGTGCGATTACGCCCAAATTAGGGAAAACCGGCACTTTTTTTGGTCTTCGGAAATGGATAAAAGTTCTTCGTGATGGTCCCAGGAGCAATTAGATGGGTCACAACCCTATTTTTGCAACTTTGAAAATTTTAGTGGGTAAGAGTTATGCCCCTTGATTAAGCGATTTCATCAAATATTGGGAAAACCGTCTGCTTTTTTGGAATTTTTGGACCAACTTATGTCGTTCGAAATGATCTCAGCTACATTTTGATATGCCACAACCCTACTTTTGGTGACTTAGATGACTTGGAATTCTTGCGCGTTGAGGGTTACGAGGCTTTAATAAGTGCGATTACGCCCAAATTAGGGAAAACCGGCACTTTTTTGGTCTTCGGAAATGGATAAAAGTTCTTCGTGATGGTCCCAGGAGCAATTAGATGGGTCACAACCCTATTTTTGCAACTTTGAAAATTTTAGTGGGTAAGAGTTATGCCCCTTGATTAAGCCGATTTCATCAAATATTGGGAAAACCGTCGCTTTTTTGGAATTTTTGGACCAACTTATGTCGTTCGAAATGATCTCAGCTACATTTTGATATGCCACAACCCTACTTTTGGTGACTTAGATGACTTGGAATTCTTGCGCGTTGAGGGTTACGAGGCTTTAATAAGTGCGATTACGCCCAAATTAGGGAAAACCGGCACTTTTTTGGTCTTCGGAAATGGATAAAAAGTTCTTCGTGATGGTCCCAGGAGCAATTAGATGGGGTCACAACCCTATTTTTTGCAACTTTGAAAATTTTAGTGGGTAAGAGTTATGCCCTTGATTAAGCGATTTCATCAAATATTGGGAAAACCGTCGCTTTTTTTGGAATTTTTGGACCAACTTATGTCGTTCGAAATGATCTCAGCTACATTTTGATATGCCACAACCCTACTTTTGGTGACTTAGATGACTTGGAATTCTTGCGCGTTGAGGGTTACGAGGCTTTAATAAGTGCGATTACGCCCCAAATTAGGGAAAACCGGCACTTTTTTGGTCTTCGGAAATGGATAAAAGTTCTTCGTGATGGTCCCAGGAGCAATTAGATGGGTCACAACCCTATTTTTGCAACTTTGAAATTTTAGTGGGTAAGAGTTATGCCCCTTGATTAAGCGATTTCATCAAATATTGGGAAAACCGTCGCTTTTTTGGAATTTTTGGACCAACTTATGTCGTTCGAAATGATCTCAGCTACATTTTGATATGCCACAACCCTACTTTTGGTGACTTAGATGACTTGGAATTCTTGCGCGTTGAGGGTTACGAGGCTTTAATAAGTGCGATTACGCCCAAATTAGGGAAAACCGGCACTTTTTTGGTCTTCGGAAATGGATAAAAGTTCTTCGTGATGGTCCCAGGAGCAATTAGATGGGTCACAACCCTATTTTTGCAACTTTGAAAATTTTAGTGGGTAAGAGTTATGCCCCTTGATTAAGCGATTTCATCAAATATTGGGAAAACCGTCGCTTTTTTGGAATTTTTGGAACAACTTATGTCGTTCGAAATGATCTCAGCTACATTTTGATATGCCACAAACCCTACTTTTGGTGACTTAGATGACTTGGAATTCTTGCGCGTTGAGGGTTACGAGGCTTTAATAAGTGCGATTACGCCCAAATTAGGGAAAACCGGCACTTTTTTTGGTCTTCGGAAATGGATAAAAGTTCTTCGTGATGGTCCCAGGAGCAATTAGATGGGTCACAACCCTATTTTTGCAACTTTGAAAATTTTAGTGGGTAAGAGTTATGCCCCTTGATTAAGCGATTTCATCAAATATTGGGAAAACCGTCGCTTTTTTTGGAATTTTTGGACCAACTTATGTCGTTCGAAAATGATCTCAGCTACATTTTGATATGCCACAACCCCTACTTTTGGTGACTTAGATGACTTGGAATTCTTGCGCGTTGAGGGTTACGAGGCTTTAATAAGTGCGATTACGCCCAAATTAGGGAAAACCGGCACTTTTTTTGGTCTTCGGAAATGGATAAAAGTTCTTCGTGATGGTCCCAGGAGCAATTAGATGGGTCACAACCCTATTTTTGCAACTTTGAAAATTTTAGTGGGTAAGAGTTATGCCCCTTGATTAAGCGATTTCATCAAATATTGGGAAAACCGTCGCTTTTTTGGAATTTTTGGACCAACTTATGTCGTTCGAAATGATCTCAGCTACATTTTGATATGCCACAACCCTACTTTTGGTGACTTAGATGACTTGGAATTCTTGCGCGTTGAGGGTTACGAGGCTTTAATAAGTGCGATTACGCCCAAATTAGGGAAAACCGGCACTTTTTTGGTCTTCGGAAATGGATAAAAGTTCTTCGTGATGGTCCCAGGAGCAATTAGATGGGTCACAACCCTATTTTTGCAACTTTGAAAATTTTAGTGGGTAAGAGTTATGCCCCTTGATTAAGCGATTTCATCAAATATTGGGAAAACCGTCGCTTTTTTGGAATTTTTGGACCAACTTATGTCGTTCGAAATGATCTCAGCTACATTTTGATATGCCACAACCCTACTTTTGGTGACTTAGATGACTTGGAATTCTTGCGCGTTGAGGGATTCTTGCGCGTTGAGGGTTACGAGGCTTTAATAAGTGCGATTACGCCCAAATTAGGGAAAACCGGCACTTTTTTGGTCTTCGGAAATGGATAAAAGTTCTTCGTGATGGTCCCAGGAGCAATTAGATGGGTCACAACCCTATTTTTGCAACTTTGAAAATTTTAGTGGGTAAGAGTTATGCCCCTTGATTAAGCGATTTCATCAAATATTGGGAAAACCGTCGCTTTTTTGGAATTTTTGGACCAACTTATGTCGTTCGAAATGATCTCAGCTACATTTTGATATGCCACAACCCTACTTTTGGTGACTTAGATGACTTGGAATTCTTGCGCGTTGAGGGTTACGAGGCTTTAATAAGTGCGATTACGCCCAAATTAGGGAAAACCGGCACTTTTTTGGTCTTCGGAAATGGATAAAAGTTCTTCGTGATGGTCCCAGGAGCAATTAGATGGGTCACAACCCTATTTTTGCAACTTTGAAAATTTTAGTGGGTAAGAGTTATGCCCCTTGATTAAGCGATTTCATCAAATATTGGGAAAACCGTCGCTTTTTTGGAATTTTTGGACCAACTTATGTCGTTCGAAATGATCTCAGCTACATTTTGATATGCCACAACCCTACTTTTGGTGACTTAGATGACTTGGAATTCTTGCGCGTTGAGGGTTACGAGGCTTTAATAAGTGCGATTACGCCCAAATTAGGGAAAACCGGCACTTTTTTGGTCTTCGGAAATGGATAAAAGTTCTTCGTGATGGTCCCAGGAGCAATTAGATGGGTCACAACCCTATTTTTGCAACTTTGAAAATTTTAGTGGGTAAGAGTTATGCCCCTTGATTAAGCGATTTCATCAAATATTGGGAAAACCGTCGCTTTTTTGGAATTTTTGGACCAACTTATGTCGTTCGAAATGATCTCAGCTACATTTTGATATGCCACAACCCTACTTTTGGTGACTTAGATGACTTGGAATTCTTGCGCGTTGAGGGTTACGAGGCTTTAATAAGTGCGATTACGCCCAAATTAGGGAAAACCGGCACTTTTTTGGTCTTCGGAAATGGATAAAAGTTCTTCGTGATGGTCCCAGGAGCAATTAGATGGGTCACAACCCTATTTTTGCAACTTTGAAAATTTTAGTGGGTAAGAGTTATGCCCCTTGATTAAGCGATTTCATCAAATATTGGGAAAACCGTCGCTTTTTTGGAATTTTTGGACCAACTTATGTCGTTCGAAATGATCTCAGCTACATTTTGATATGCCACAACCCTACTTTTGGTGACTTAGATGACTTGGAATTCTTGCGCGTTGAGGGTTACGAGGCTTTAATAAGTGCGATTACGCCCAAATTAGGGAAAACCGGCACTTTTTTGGTCTTCGGAAATGGATAAAAGTTCTTCGTGATGGTCCCAGGAGCAATTAGATGGGTCACAACCCTATTTTTGCAACTTTGAAAATTTTAGTGGGTAAGAGTTATGCCCCTAGATTAAGCGATTTCATCAAATATTGGGAAAACCGTCGCTTTTTTGGAATTTTTGGACCAACTTATGTCGTTCGAAATGATCTCAGCTACATTTTGATATGCCACAACCCTACTTTTGGTGACTTAGATGACTTGGAATTCTTGCGCGTTGAGGGTTACGAGGCTTTAATAAGTGCGATTACGCCCAAATTAGGGAAAACCGGCACTTTTTTGGTCTTCGGAAATGGATAAAAGTTCTTCGTGATGGTCCCAGGAGCAATTAGATGGGTCACAACCCTATTTTTGCAACTTTGAAAATTTTAGTGGGTAAGAGTTATGCCCCTTGATTAAGCGATTTCATCAAATATTGGGAAAACCGTCGCTTTTTTGGAATTTTTGGACCAACTTATGTCGTTCGAAATGATCTCAGCTACATTTTGATATGCCACAACCCTACTTTTGGTGACTTAGATGACTTGGAATTCTTGCGCGTTGAGGGTTACGAGGCTTTAATAAGTGCGATTACGCCCAAATTAGGGAAAACCGGCACTTTTTTGGTCTTCGGAAATGGATAAAAGTTCTTCGTGATGGTCCCAGGAGCAATTAGATGGGTCACAACCCTATTTTTGCAACTTTGAAAATTTTAGTGGGTAAGAGTTATGCCCCTTGATTAAGCGATTTCATCAAATATTGGGAAAACCGTCGCTTTTTTGGAATTTTTGGACCAACTTATGTCGTTCGAAATGATCTCAGCTACATTTTGATATGCCACAACCCTACTTTTGGTGACTTAGATGACTTGGAATTCTTGCGCGTTGAGGGTTACGAGGCTTTAATAAGTGCGATTACGCCCAAATTAGGGAAAACCGGCACTTTTTTGGTCTTCGGAAATGGATAAAAGTTCTTCGTGATGGTCCCAGGAGCAATTAGATGGGTCACAACCCTATTTTTGCAACTTTGAAAATTTTAGTGGGTAAGAGTTATGCCCCTTGATTAAGCGATTTCATCAAATATTGGGAAAACCGTCGCTTTTTTGGAATTTTTGGACCAACTTATGTCGTTCGAAATGATCTCAGCTACATTTTGATATGCCACAACCCTACTTTTGGTGACTTAGATGACTTGGAATTCTTGCGCGTTGAGGGTTACGAGGCTTTAATAAGTGCGATTACGCCCAAATTAGGGAAAACCGGCACTTTTTTGGTCTTCGGAAATGGATAAAAGTTCTTCGTGATGGTCCCAGGAGCAATTAGATGGGTCACAACCCTATTTTTGCAACTTTGAAAATTTTAGTGGGTAAGAGTTATGCCCCTTGATTAAGCGATTTCATCAAATATTGGGAAAACCGTCGCTTTTTTGGAATTTTTGGACCAACTTATGTCGTTCGAAATGATCTCAGCTACATTTTGATATGCCACAACCCTACTTTTGGTGACTTAGATGACTTGGAATTCTTGCGCGTTGAGGGTTACGAGGCTTTAATAAGTGCGATTACGCCCAAATTAGGGAAAACCGGCACTTTTTTGGTCTTCGGAAATGGATAAAAGTTCTTCGTGATGGTCCCAGGAGCAATTAGATGGGTCACAACCCTATTTTTGCAACTTTGAAAATTTTAGTGGGTAAGAGTTATGCCCCTTGATTAAGCGATTTCATCAAATATTGGGAAAACCGTCGCTTTTTTGGAATTTTTGGACCAACTTATGTCGTTCGAAATGATCTCAGCTACATTTTGATATGCCACAACCCTACTTTTGGTGACTTAGATGACTTGGAATTCTTGCGCGTTGAGGGTTACGAGGCTTTAATAAGTGCGATTACGCCCAAATTAGGGAAAACCGGCACTTTTTTGGTCTTCGGAAATGGATAAAAGTTCTTCGTGATGGTCCCAGGAGCAATTAGATGGGTCACAACCCTATTTTTGCAACTTTGAAAATTTTAGTGGGTAAGAGTTATGCCCCTTGATTAAGCGATTTCATCAAATATTGGGAAAACCGTCGCTTTTTTGGAATTTTTGGACCAACTTATGTCGTTCGAAATGATCTCAGCTACATTTTGATATGCCACAACCCTACTTTTGGTGACTTAGATGACTTGGAATTCTTGCGCGTTGAGGGTTACGAGGCTTTAATAAGTGCGATTACGCCCAAATTAGGGAAAACCGGCACTTTTTTGGTCTTCGGAAATGGATAAAAGTTCTTCGTGATGGTCCCAGGAGCAATTAGATGGGTCACAACCCTATTTTTGCAACTTTGAAAATTTTAGTGGGTAAGAGTTATGCCCCTTGATTAAGCGATTTCATCAAATATTGGGAAAACCGTCGCTTTTTTGGAATTTTTGGACCAACTTATGTCGTTCGAAATGATCTCAGCTACATTTTGATATGCCACAACCCTACTTTTGGTGACTTAGATGACTTGGAATTCTTGCGCGTTGAGGGTTACGAGGCTTTAATAAGTGCGATTACGCCCAAATTAGGGAAAACCGGCACTTTTTTGGTCTTCGGAAATGGATAAAAGTTCTTCGTGATGGTCCCAGGAGCAATTAGATGGGTCACAACCCTATTTTTGCAACTTTGAAAATTTTAGTGGGTAAGAGTTATGCCCCTTGATTAAGCGATATCATCAAATATTGGGAAAACCGTCGCTTTTTTGGAATTTTTGGACCAACTTATGTCGTTCGAAATGATCTCAGCTACATTTTGATATGCCACAACCCTACTTTTGGTGACTTAGATGACTTGGAATTCTTGCGCGTTGAGGGTTACGAGGCTTTAATAAGTGCGATTACGCCCAAATTAGGGAAAACCGGCACTTTTTTGGTCTTCGGAAATGGATAAAAGTTCTTCGTGATGGTCCCAGGAGCAATTAGATGGGTCACAACCCTATTTTTGCAACTTTGAAAATTTTAGTGGGAAAGAGTTATGCCCCTTGATTAAGCGATTTCATCAAATATTGGGAAAACCGTCGCTTTTTTGGAATTTTTGGACCAACTTATGTCGTTCGAAATGATCTCAGCTACATTTTGATATGCCACAACCCTACTTTTGGTGACTTAGATGACTTGGAATTCTTGCGCGTTGAGGGTTACGAGGCTTTAATAAGTGCGATTACGCCCAAATTAGGGAAAACCGGCACTTTTTTGGTCTTCGGAAATGGATAAAAGTTCTTCGTGATGGTCCCAGGAGCAATTAGATGGGTCACAACCCTATTTTTGCAACTTTGAAAATTTTAGTGGGTAAGAGTTATGCCCCTTGATTAAGCGATTTCATCAAATATTGGGAAAACCGTCGCTTTTTTGGAATTTTTGGACCAACTTATGTCGTTCGAAATGATCTCAGCTACATTTTGATATGCCACAACCCTACTTTTGGTGACTTAGATGACTTGGAATTCTTGCGCGTTGAGGGTTACGAGGCTTTAATAAGTGCGATTACGCCCAAATTAGGGAAAACCGGCACTTTTTTGGTCTTCGGAAATGGATAAAAGTTCTTCGTGATGGTCCCAGGAGCAATTAGATGGGTCACAACCCTATTTTTGCAACTTTGAAAATTTTAGTGGGTAAGAGTTATGCCCCTTGATTAAGCGATTTCATCAAATATTGGGAAAACCGTCGCTTTTTTGGAATTTTTGGACCAACTTATGTCGTTCGAAATGATCTCAGCTACATTTTGATATGCCACAACCCTACTTTTGGTGACTTAGATGACTTGGAATTCTTGCGCGTTGAGGGTTACGAGGCTTTAATAAGTGCGATTACGCCCAAATTAGGGAAAACCGGCACTTTTTTGGTCTTCGGAAATGGATAAAAGTTCTTCGTGATGGTCCCAGGAGCAATTAGATGGGTCACAACCCTATTTTTGCAACTTTGAAAATTTTAGTGGGTAAGAGTTATGCCCCTTGATTAAGCGATTTCATCAAATATTGGGAAAACCGTCGCTTTTTTGGAATTTTTGGACCAACTTATGTCGTTCGAAATGATCTCAGCTACATTTTGATATGCCACAACCCTACTTTTGGTGACTTAGATGACTTGGAATTCTTGCGCGTTGAGGGTTACGAGGCTTTAATAAGTGCGATTACGCCCAAATTAGGGAAAACCGGCACTTTTTTGGTCTTCGGAAATGGATAAAAGTTCTTCGTGATGGTCCCAGGAGCAATTAGATGGGTCACAACCCTATTTTTGCAACTTTGAAAATTTTAGTGGGTAAGAGTTATGCCCCTTGATTAAGCGATTTCATCAAATATTGGGAAAACCGTCGCTTTTTTGGAATTTTTGGACCAACTTATGTCGTCGAAATGATCTCAGCTACATTTTGATATGCCACAACCCTACTTTTGGTGACTTAGATGACTTGGAATTCTTGCGCGTTGAGGGTTACGAGGCTTTAATAAGTGCGATTACGCCCAAATTAGGGAAAACCGGCACTTTTTTGGTCTTCGGAAATGGATAAAAGTTCTTCGTGATGGTCCCTGGAGCAATTAGATGGGTCACAACCCTATTTTTGCAACTTTGAAAATTTTAGTGGGTAAGAGTTATGCCCCTTGATTAAGCGATTTCATCAAATATTGGGAAAACCGTCGCTTTTTTGGAATTTTTGGACCAACTTATGTCGTTCGAAATGATCTCAGCTACATTTTGATATGCCACAACCCTACTTTTGGTGACTTAGATGACTTGGAATTCTTGCGCGTTGAGGGTTACGAGGCTTTAATAAGTGCGATTACGCCCAAATTAGGGAAAACCGGCACTTTTTTGGTCTTCGGAAATGGATAAAAGTTCTTCGTGATGGTCCCAGGAGCAATTAGATGGGTCACAACCCTATTTTTGCAACTTTGAAAATTTTAGTGGGTAAGAGTTATGCCCCTTGATTAAGCGATTTCATCAAATATTGGGAAAACCGTCGCTTTTTTGGAATTTTTGGACCAACTTATGTCGTTCGAAATGATCTCAGCTACATTTTGATATGCCACAACCCTACTTTTGGTGACTTAGATGACTTGGAATTCTTGCGCGTTGAGGGTTACGAGGCTTTAATAAGTGCGATTACGCCCAAATTAGGGAAAACCGGCACTTTTTTGGTCTTCGGAAATGGATAAAAGTTCTTCGTGATGGTCCCAGGAGCAATTAGATGGGTCACAACCCTATTTTTGCAACTTTGAAAATTTTAGTGGGTAAGAGTTATGCCCCTTGATTAAGCGATTTCATCAAATATTGGGAAAACCGTCGCTTTTTTGGAATTTTTGGACCAACTTATGTCGTTCGAAATGATCTCAGCTACATTTTGATATGCCACAACCCTACTTTTGGTGACTTAGATGACTTGGAATTCTTGCGCGTTGAGGGTTACGAGGCTTTAATAAGTGCGATTACGCCCAAATTAGGGAAAACCGGCACTTTTTTGGTCTTCGGAAATGGATAAAAGTTCTTCGTGATGGTCCCAGGAGCAATTAGATGGGTCACAACCCTATTTTTGCAACTTTGAAAATTTTAGTGGGTAAGAGTTATGCCCCTTGATTAAGCGATTTCATCAAATATTGGGAAAACCGTCGCTTTTTTGGAATTTTTGGACCAACTTATGTCGTTCGAAATGATCTCAGCTACATTTTGATATGCCACAACCCTACTTTTGGTGACTTAGATGACTTGGAATTCTTGCGCGTTGAGGGTTACGAGGCTTTAATAAGTGCGATTACGCCCAAATTAGGGAAAACCGGCACTTTTTTGGTCTTCGGAAATGGATAAAAGTTCTTCGTGATGGTCCCAGGAGCAATTAGATGGGTCACAACCCTATTTTTGCAACTTTGAAAATTTTAGTGGGTAAGAGTTATGCCCCTTGATTAAGCGATTTCATCAAATATTGGGAAAACCGTCGCTTTTTTGGAATTTTTGGACCAACTTATGTCGTTCGAAATGATCTCAGCTACATTTTGATATGCCACAACCCTACTTTTGGTGACTTAGATGACTTGGAATTCTTGCGCGTTGAGGGTTACGAGGCTTTAATAAGTGCGATTACGCCCAAATTAGGGAAAACCGGCACTTTTTTGGTCTTCGGAAATGGATAAAAGTTCTTCGTGATGGTCCCAGGAGCAATTAGATGGGTCACAACCCTATTTTTGCAACTTTGAAAATTTTAGTGGGTAAGAGTTATGCCCCTTGATTAAGCGATTTCATCAAATATTGGGAAAACCGTCGCTTTTTTGGAATTTTTGGACCAACTTATGTCGTTCGAAATGATCTCAGCTACATTTTGATATGCCACAACCCTACTTTTGGTGACTTAGATGACTTGGAATTCTTGCGCGTTGAGGGTTACGAGGCTTTAATAAGTGCGATTACGCCCAAATTAGGGAAAACCGGCACTTTTTTGGTCTTCGGAAATGGATAAAAGTTCTTCGTGATGGTCCCAGGAGCAATTAGATGGGTCACAACCCTATTTTTGCAACTTTGAAAATTTTAGTGGGTAAGAGTTATGCCCCTTGATTAAGCGATTTCATCAAATATTGGGAAAACCGTCGCTTTTTTGGAATTTTTGGACCAACTTATGTCGTTCGAAATGATCTCAGCTACATTTTGATATGCCACAACCCTACTTTTGGTGACTTAGATGACTTGGAATTCTTGCGCGTTGAGGGTTACGAGGCTTTAATAAGTGCGATTACGCCCAAATTAGGGAAAACCGGCACTTTTTTGGTCTTCGGAAATGGATAAAAGTTCTTCGTGATGGTCCCAGGAGCAATTAGATGGGTCACAACCCTATTTTTGCAACTTTGAAAATTTTAGTGGGTAAGAGTTATGCCCCTTGATTAAGCGATTTCATCAAATATTGGGAAAACCGTCGCTTTTTTGGAATTTTTGGACCAACTTATGTCGTTCGAAATGATCTCAGCTACATTTTGATATGCCACAACCCTACTTTTGGTGACTTAGATGACTTGGAATTCTTGCGCGTTGAGGGTTACGAGGCTTTAATAAGTGCGATTACGCCCAAATTAGGGAAAACCGGCACTTTTTTGGTCTTCGGAAATGGATAAAAGTTCTTCGTGATGGTCCTAGGAGCAATTAGATGGGTCACAACCCTATTTTTGCAACTTTGAAAATTTTAGTGGGTAAGAGTTATGCCCCTTGATTAAGCGATTTCATCAAATATTGGGAAAACCGTCGCTTTTTTGGAATTTTTGGACCAACTTATGTCGTTCGAAATGATCTCAGCTACATTTTGATATGCCACAACCCTACTTTTGGTGACTTAGATGACTTGGAATTCTTGCGCGTTGAGGGTTACGAGGCTTTAATAAGTGCGATTACGCCCAAATTAGGGAAAACCGGCACTTTTTTGGTCTTCGGAAATGGATAAAAGTTCTTCGTGATGGTCCCAGGAGCAATTAGATGGGTCACAACCCTATTTTTGCAACTTTGAAAATTTTAGTGGGTAAGAGTTATGCCCCTTGATTAAGCGATTTCATCAAATATTGGGAAAACCGTCGCTTTTTTGGAATTTTTGGACCAACTTATGTCGTTCGAAATGATCTCAGCTACATTTTGATATGCCACAACCCTACTTTTGGTGACTTAGATGACTTGGAATTCTTGCGCGTTGAGGGTTACGAGGCTTTAATAAGTGCGATTACGCCCAAATTAGGGAAAACCGGCACTTTTTTGGTCTTCGGAAATGGATAAAAGTTCTTCGTGATGGTCCCAGGAGCAATTAGATGGGTCACAACCCTATTTTTGCAACTTTGAAAATTTTAGTGGGTAAGAGTTATGCCCCTTGATTAAGCGATTTCATCAAATATTGGGAAAACCGTCGCTTTTTTGGAATTTTTGGACCAACTTATGTCGTTCGAAATGATCTCAGCTACATTTTGATATGCCACAACCCTACTTTTGGTGACTTAGATGACTTGGAATTCTTGCGCGTTGAGGGTTACGAGGCTTTAATAAGTGCGATTACGCCCAAATTAGGGAAAACCGGCACTTTTTTGGTCTTCGGAAATGGATAAAAGTTCTTCGTGATGGTCCCAGGAGCAATTAGATGGGTCACAACCCTATTTTTGCAACTTTGAAAATTCTAGTGGGTAAGAGTTATGCCCCTTGATTAAGCGATTTCATCAAATATTGGGAAAACCGTCGCTTTTTTGGAATTTTTGGACCAACTTATGTCGTTCGAAATGATCTCAGCTACATTTTGATATGCCACAACCCTACTTTTGGTGACTTAGATGACTTGGAATTCTTGCGCGTTGAGGGTTACGAGGCTTTAATAAGTGCGATTACGCCCAAATTAGGGAAAACCGGCACTTTTTTGGTCTTCGGAAATGGATAAAAGTTCTTCGTGATGGTCCCAGGAGCAATTAGATGGGTCACAACCCTATTTTTGCAACTTTGAAAATTTTAGTGGGTAAGAGTTATGCCCCTTGATTAAGCGATTTCATCAAATATTGGGAAAACCGTCGCTTTTTTGGAATTTTTGGACCAACTTATGTCGTTCGAAATGATCTCAGCTACATTTTGATATGCCACAACCCTACTTTTGGTGACTTAGATGACTTGGAATTCTTGCGCGTTGAGGGTTACGAGGCTTTAATAAGTGCGATTACGCCCAAATTAGGGAAAACCGGCACTTTTTTGGTCTTCGGAAATGGATAAAAGTTCTTCGTGATGGTCCCAGGAGCAATTAGATGGGTCACAACCCTATTTTTGCAACTTTGAAAATTTTAGTGGGTAAGAGTTATGCCCCTTGATTAAGCGATTTCATCAAATATTGGGAAAACCGTCGCTTTTTTGGAATTTTTGGACCAACTTATGTCGTTCGAAATGATCTCAGCTACATTTTGATATGCCACAACCCTACTTTTGGTGACTTAGATGACTTGGAATTCTTGCGCGTTGAGGGTTACGAGGCTTTAATAAGTGCGATTACGCCCAAATTAGGGAAAACCGGCACTTTTTTGGTCTTCGGAAATGGATAAAAGTTCTTCGTGATGGTCCCAGGAGCAATTAGATGGGTCACAACCCTATTTTTGCAACTTTGAAAATTTTAGTGGGTAAGAGTTATGCCCCTTGATTAAGCGATTTCATCAAATATTGGGAAAACCGTCGCTTTTTTGGAATTTTTGGACCAACTTATGTCGTTCGAAATGATCTCAGCTACATTTTGATATGCCACAACCCTACTTTTGGTGACTTAGATGACTTGGAATTCTTGCGCGTTGAGGGTTACGAGGCTTTAATAAGTGCGATTACGCCCAAATTAGGGAAAACCGGCACTTTTTTGGTCTTCGGAAATGGATAAAAGTTCTTCGTGATGGTCCCAGGAGCTATTAGATGGGTCACAACCCTATTTTTGCAACTTTGAAAATTTTAGTGGGTAAGAGTTATGCCCCTTGATTAAGCGATTTCATCAAATATTGGGAAAACCGTCGCTTTTTTGGAATTTTTGGACCAACTTATGTCGTTCGAAATGATCTCAGCTACATTTTGATATGCCACAACCCTACTTTTGGTGACTTAGATGACTTGGAATTCTTGCGCGTTGAGGGTTACGAGGCTTTAATAAGTGCGATTACGCCCAAATTAGGGAAAACCGGCACTTTTTTGGTCTTCGGAAATGGATAAAAGTTCTTCGTGATGGTCCCAGGAGCAATTAGATGGGTCACAACCCTATTTTTGCAACTTTGAAAATTTTAGTGGGTAAGAGTTATGCCCCTTGATTAAGCGATTTCATCAAATATTGGGAAAACCGTCGCTTTTTTGGAATTTTTGGACCAACTTATGTCGTTCGAAATGATCTCAGCTACATTTTGATATGCCACAACCCTACTTTTGGTGACTTAGATGACTTGGAATTCTTGCGCGTTGAGGGTTACGAGGCTTTAATAAGTGCGATTACGCCCAAATTAGGGAAAACCGGCACTTTTTTGGTCTTCGGAAATGGATAAAAGTTCTTCGTGATGGTCCCAGGAGCAATTAGATGGGTCACAACCCTATTTTTGCAACTTTGAAAATTTTAGTGGGTAAGAGTTATGCCCCTTGATTAAGCGATTTCATCAAATATTGGGAAAACCGTCGCTTTTTTGGAATTTTTGGACCAACTTATGTCGTTCGAAATGATCTCAGCTACATTTTGATATGCCACAACCCTACTTTTGGTGACTTAGATGACTTGGAATTCTTGCGCGTTGAGGGTTACGAGGCTTTAATAAGTGCGATTACGCCCAAATTAGGGAAAACCGGCACTTTTTTGGTCTTCGGAAATGGATAAAAGTTCTTCGTGATGGTCCCAGGAGCAATTAGATGGGTCACAACCCTATTTTTGCAACTTTGAAAATTTTAGTGGGTAAGAGTTATGCCCCTTGATTAAGCGATTTCATCAAATATTGGGAAAACCGTCGCTTTTTTGGAATTTTTGGACCAACTTATGTCGTTCGAAATGATCTCAGCTACATTTTGATATGCCACAACCCTACTTTTGGTGACTTAGATGACTTGGAATTCTTGCGCGTTGAGGGTTACGAGGCTTTAATAAGTGCGATTACGCCCAAATTAGGGAAAACCGGCACTTTTTTGGTCTTCGGAAATGGATAAAAGTTCTTCGTGATGGTCCCAGGAGCAATTAGATGGGTCACAACCCTATTTTTGCAACTTTGAAAATTTTAGTGGGTAAGAGTTATGCCCCTTGATTAAGCGATTTCATCAAATATTGGGAAAACCGTCGCTTTTTTGGAATTTTTGGACCAACTTATGTCGTTCGAAATGATCTCAGCTACATTTTGATATGCCACAACCCTACTTTTGGTGACTTAGATGACTTGGAATTCTTGCGCGTTGAGGGTTACGAGGCTTTAATAAGTGCGATTACGCCCAAATTAGGGAAAACCGGCACTTTTTTGGTCTTCGGAAATGGATAAAAGTTCTTCGTGATGGACCCAGGAGCAATTAGATGGGTCACAACCCTATTTTTGCAACTTTGAAAATTTTAGTGGGTAAGAGTTATGCCCCTTGATTAAGCGATTTCATCAAATATTGGGAAAACCGTCGCTTTTTTGGAATTTTTGGACCAACTTATGTCGTTCGAAATGATCTCAGCTACATTTTGATATGCCACAACCCTACTTTTGGTGACTTAGATGACTTGGAATTCTTGCGCGTTGAGGGTTACGAGGCTTTAATAAGTGCGATTACGCCCAAATTAGGGAAAACCGGCACTTTTTTGGTCTTCGGAAATGGATAAAAGTTCTTCGTGATGGTCCCAGGAGCAATTAGATGGGTCACAACCCTATTTTTGCAACTTTGAAAATTTTAGTGGGTAAGAGTTATGCCCCTTGATTAAGCGATTTCATCAAATATTGGGAAAACCGTCGCTTTTTTGGAATTTTTGGACCAACTTATGTCGTTCGAAATGATCTCAGCTACATTTTGATATGCCACAACCCTACTTTTGGTGACTTAGATGACTTGGAATTCTTGCGCGTTGAGGGTTACGAGGCTTTAATAAGTGCGATTACGCCCAAATTAGGGAAAACCGGCACTTTTTTGGTCTTCGGAAATGGATAAAAGTTCTTCGTGATGGTCCCAGGAGCAATTAGATGGGTCACAACCCTATTTTTGCAACTTTGAAAATTTTAGTGGGTAAGAGTTATGCCCCTTGATTAAGCGATTTCATCAAATATTGGGAAAACCGTCGCTTTTTTGGAATTTTTGGACCAACTTATGTCGTTCGAAATGATCTCAGCTACATTTTGATATGCCACAACCCTACTTTTGGTGACTTAGATGACTTGGAATTCTTGCGCGTTGAGGGTTACGAGGCTTTAATAAGTGCGATTACGCCCAAATTAGGGAAAACCGGCACTTTTTTGGTCTTCGGAAATGGATAAAAGTTCTTCGTGATGGTCCCAGGAGCAATTAGATGGGTCACAACCCTATTTTTGCAACTTTGAAAATTTTAGTGGGTAAGAGTTATGCCCCTTGATTAAGCGATTTCATCAAATATTGGGAAAACCGTCGCTTTTTTGGAATTTTTGGACCAACTTATGTCGTTCGAAATGATCTCAGCTACATTTTGATATGCCACAACCCTACTTTTGGTGACTTAGATGACTTGGAATTCTTGCGCGTTGAGGGTTACGAGGCTTTAATAAGTGCGATTACGCCCAAATTAGGGAAAACCGGCACTTTTTTGGTCTTCGGAAATGGATAAAAGTTCTTCGTGATGGTCCCAGGAGCAATTAGATGGGTCACAACCCTATTTTTGCAACTTTGAAAATTTTAGTGGGTAAGAGTTATGCCCCTTGATTAAGCGATTTCATCAAATATTGGGAAAACCGTCGCTTTTTTGGAATTTTTGGACCAACTTATGTCGTTCGAAATGATCTCAGCTACATTTTGATATGCCACAACCCTACTTTTGGTGACTTAGATGACTTGGAATTCTTGCGCGTTGAGGGTTACGAGGCTTTAATAAGTGCGATTACGCCCAAATTAGGGAAAACCGGCACTTTTTTGGTCTTCGGAAATGGATAAAAGTTCTTCGTGATGGTCCCAGGAGCAATTAGATGGGTCACAACCCTATTTTTGCAACTTTGAAAATTTTAGTGGGTAAGAGTTATGCCCCTTGATTAAGCGATTTCATCAAATATTGGGAAAACCGTCGCTTTTTTGGAATTTTTGGACCAACTTATGTCGTTCGAAATGATCTCAGCTACATTTTGATATGCCACAACCCTACTTTTGGTGACTTAGATGACTTGGAATTCTTGCGCGTTGAGGGTTACGAGGCTTTAATAAGTGCGATTACGCCCAAATTAGGGAAAACCGGCACTTTTTTCGTCTTCGGAAATGGATAAAAGTTCTTCGTGATGGTCCCAGGAGCAATTAGATGGGTCACAACCCTATTTTTGCAACTTTGAAAATTTTAGTGGGTAAGAGTTATGCCCCTTGATTAAGCGATTTCATCAAATATTGGGAAAACCGTCGCTTTTTTGGAATTTTTGGACCAACTTATGTCGTTCGAAATGATCTCAGCTACATTTTGATATGCCACAACCCTACTTTTGGTGACTTAGATGACTTGGAATTCTTGCGCGTTGAGGGTTACGAGGCTTTAATAAGTGCGATTACGCCCAAATTAGGGAAAACCGGCACTTTTTTGGTCTTCGGAAATGGATAAAAGTTCTTCGTGATGGTCCCAGGAGCAATTAGATGGGTCACAACCCTATTTTTGCAACTTTGAAAATTTTAGTGGGTAAGAGTTATGCCCCTTGATTAAGCGATTTCATCAAATATTGGGAAAACCGTCGCTTTTTTGGAATTTTTGGACCAACTTATGTCGTTCGAAATGATCTCAGCTACATTTTGATATGCCACAACCCTACTTTTGGTGACTTAGATGACTTGGAATTCTTGCGCGTTGAGGGTTACGAGGCTTTAATAAGTGCGATTACGCCCAAATTAGGGAAAACCGGCACTTTTTTGGTCTTCGGAAATGGATAAAAGTTCTTCGTGATGGTCCCAGGAGCAATTAGATGGGTCACAACCCTATTTTTGCAACTTTGAAAATTTTAGTGGGTAAGAGTTATGCCCCTTGATTAAGCGATTTCATCAAATATTGGGAAAACCGTCGCTTTTTTGGAATTTTTGGACCAACTTATGTCGTTCGAAATGATCTCAGCTACATTTTGATATGCCACAAGCCCTACTTTTGGTGACTTAGATGACTTGGAATTCTTGCGCGTTGAGGGTTACGAGGCTTTAATAAGTGCGATTACGCCCAAATTAGGGAAAACCGGCACTTTTTTGGTCTTCGGAAATGGATAAAAGTTCTTCGTGATGGTCCCAGGAGCAATTAGATGGGTCACAACCCTATTTTTGCAACTTTGAAAATTTTAGTGGGTAAGAGTTATGCCCCTTGATTAAGCGATTTCATCAAATATTGGGAAAACCGTCGCTTTTTTGGAATTTTTGGACCAACTTATGTCGTTCGAAATGATCTCAGCTACATTTTGATATGCCACAACCCTACTTTTGGTGACTTAGATGACTTGGAATTCTTGCGCGTTGAGGGTTACGAGGCTTTAATAAGTGCGATTACGCCCAAATTAGGGAAAACCGGCACTTTTTTGGTCTTCGGAAATGGATAAAAGTTCTTCGTGATGGTCCCAGGAGCAATTAGATGGGTCACAACCCTATTTTTGCAACTTTGAAAATTTTAGTGGGTAAGAGTTATGCCCCTTGATTAAGCGATTTCATCAAATATTGGGAAAACCGTCGCTTTTTTGGAATTTTTGGACCAACTTATGTCGTTCGAAATGATCTCAGCTACATTTTGATATGCCACAACCCTACTTTTGGTGACTTAGATGACTTGGAATTCTTGCGCGTTGAGGGTTACGAGGCTTTAATAAGTGCGATTACGCCCAAATTAGGGAAAACCGGCACTTTTTTGGTCTTCGGAAATGGATAAAAGTTCTTCGTGATGGTCCCAGGAGCAATTAGATGGGTCACAACCCTATTTTTGCAACTTTGAAAATTTTAGTGGGTAAGAGTTATGCCCCTTGATTAAGCGATTTCATCAAATATTGGGAAAACCGTCGCTTTTTTGGAATTTTTGGACCAACTTATGTCGTTCGAAATGATCTCAGCTACATTTTGATATGCCACAACCCTACTTTTGGTGACTTAGATGACTTGGAATTCTTGCGCGTTGAGGGTTACGAGGCTTTAATAAGTGCGATTACGCCCAAATTAGGGAAAACCGGCACTTTTTTGGTCTTCGGAAATGGATAAAAGTTCTTCGTGATGGTCCCAGGAGCAATTAGATGGGTCACAACCCTATTTTTGCAACTTTGAAAATTTTAGTGGGTAAGAGTTATGCCCCTTGATTAAGCGATTTCATCAAATATTGGGAAAACCGTCGCTTTTTTGGAATTTTTGGACCAACTTATGTCGTTCGAAATGATCTCAGCTACATTTTGATATGCCACAACCCTACTTTTGGTGACTTAGATGACTTGGAATTCTTGCGCGTTGAGGGTTACGAGGCTTTAATAAGTGCGATTACGCCCAAATTAGGGAAAACCGGCACTTTTTTGGTCTTCGGAAATGGATAAAAGTTCTTCGTGATGGTCCCAGGAGCAATTAGATGGGTCACAACCCTATTTTTGCAACTTTGAAAATTTTAGTGGGTAAGAGTTATGCCCCTTGATTAAGCGATTTCATCAAATATTGGGAAAACCGTCGCTTTTTTGGAATTTTTGGACCAACTTATGTCGTTCGAAATGATCTCAGCTACATTTTGATATGCCACAACCCTACTTTTGGTGACTTAGATGACTTGGAATTCTTGCGCGTTGAGGGTTACGAGGCTTTAATAAGTGCGATTACGCCCAAATTAGGGAAAACCGGCACTTTTTTGGTCTTCGGAAATGGATAAAAGTTCTTCGTGATGGTCCCAGGAGCAATTAGATGGGTCACAACCCTATTTTTGCAACTTTGAAAATTTTAGTGGGTAAGAGTTATGCCCCTTGATTAAGCGATTTCATCAAATATTGGGAAAACCGTCGCTTTTTTGGAATTTTTGGACCAACTTATGTCGTTCGAAATGATCTCAGCTACATTTTGATATGCCACAACCCTACTTTTGGTGACTTAGATGACTTGGAATTCTTGCGCGTTGAGGGTTACGAGGCTTTAATAAGTGCGATTACGCCCAAATTAGGGAAAACCGGCACTTTTTTGGTCTTCGGAAATGGATAAAAGTTCTTCGTGATGGTCCCAGGAGCAATTAGATGGGTCACAACCCTATTTTTGCAACTTTGAAAATTTTAGTGGGTAAGAGTTATGCCCCTTGATTAAGCGATTTCATCAAATATTGGGAAAACCGTCGCTTTTTTGGAATTTTTGGACCAACTTATGTCGTTCGAAATGATCTCAGCTACATTTTGATATGCCACAACCCTACTTTTGGTGACTTAGATGACTTGGAATTCTTGCGCGTTGAGGGTTACGAGGCTTTAATAAGTGCGATTACGCCCAAATTAGGGAAAACCGGCACTTTTTTGGTCTTCGGAAATGGATAAAAGTTCTTCGTGATGGTCCCAGGAGCAATTAGATGGGTCACAACCCTATTTTTGCAACTTTGAAAATTTTAGTGGGTAAGAGTTATGCCCCTTGATTAAGCGATTTCATCAAATATTGGGAAAACCGTCGCTTTTTTGGAATTTTTGGACCAACTTATGTCGTTCGAAATGATCTCAGCTACATTTTGATATGCCACAACCCTACTTTTGGTGACTTAGATGACTTGGAATTCTTGCGCGTTGAGGGTTACGAGGCTTTAATAAGTGCGATTACGCCCAAATTAGGGAAAACCGGCACTTTTTTGGTCTTCGGAAATGGATAAAAGTTCTTCGTGATGGTCCCAGGAGCAATTAGATGGGTCACAACCCTATTTTTGCAACTTTGAAAATTTTAGTGGGTAAGAGTTATGCCCCTTGATTAAGCGATTTCATCAAATATTGGGAAAACCGTCGCTTTTTTGGAATTTTTGGACCAACTTATGTCGTTCGAAATGATCTCAGCTACATTTTGATATGCCACAACCCTACTTTTGGTGACTTAGATGACTTGGAATTCTTGCGCGTTGAGGGTTACGAGGCTTTAATAAGTGCGATTACGCCCAAATTAGGGAAAACCGGCACTTTTTTGGTCTTCGGAAATGGATAAAAGTTCTTCGTGATGGTCCCAGGAGCAATTAGATGGGTCACAACCCTATTTTTGCAACTTTGAAAATTTTAGTGGGTAAGAGTTATGCCCCTTGATTAAGCGATTTCATCAAATATTGGGAAAACCGTCGCTTTTTTGGAATTTTTGGACCAACTTATGTCGTTCGAAATGATCTCAGCTACATTTTGATATGCCACAACCCTACTTTTGGTGACTTAGATGACTTGGAATTCTTGCGCGTTGAGGGTTACGAGGCTTTAATAAGTGCGATTACGCCCAAATTAGGGAAAACCGGCACTTTTTTGGTCTTCGGAAATGGATAAAAGTTCTTCGTGATGGTCCCAGGAGCAATTAGATGGGTCACAACCCTATTTTTGCAACTTTGAAAATTTTAGTGGGTAAGAGTTATGCCCCTTGATTAAGCGATTTCATCAAATATTGGGAAAACCGTCGCTTTTTTGGAATTTTTGGACCAACTTATGTCGTTCGAAATGATCTCAGCTACATTTTGATATGCCACAACCCTACTTTTGGTGACTTAGATGACTTGGAATTCTTGCGCGTTGAGGGTTACGAGGCTTTAATAAGTGCGATTACGCCCAAATTAGGGAAAACCGGCACTTTTTTGGTCTTCGGAAATGGATAAAAGTTCTTCGTGATGGTCCCAGGAGCAATTAGATGGGTCACAACCCTATTTTTGCAACTTTGAAAATTTTAGTGGGTAAGAGTTATGCCCCTTGATTAAGCGATTTCATCAAATATTGGGAAAACCGTCGCTTTTTTGGAATTTTTGGACCAACTTATGTCGTTCGAAATGATCTCAGCTACATTTTGATATGCCACAACCCTACTTTTGGTGACTTAGATGACTTGGAATTCTTGCGCGTTGAGGGTTACGAGGCTTTAATAAGTGCGATTACGCCCAAATTAGGGAAAACCGGCACTTTTTTGGTCTTCGGAAATGGATAAAAGTTCTTCGTGATGGTCCCAGGAGCAATTAGATGGGTCACAACCCTATTTTTGCAACTTTGAAAATTTTAGTGGGTAAGAGTTATGCCCCTTGATTAAGCGATTTCATCAAATATTGGGAAAACCGTCGCTTTTTTGGAATTTTTGGACCAACTTATGTCGTTCGAAATGATCTCAGCTACATTTTGATATGCCACAACCCTACTTTTGGTGACTTAGATGACTTGGAATTCTTGCGCGTTGAGGGTTACGAGGCTTTAATAAGTGCGATTACGCCCAAATTAGGGAAAACCGGCACTTTTTTGGTCTTCGGAAATGGATAAAAGTTCTTCGTGATGGTCCCAGGAGCAATTAGATGGGTCACAACCCTATTTTTGCAACTTTGAAAATTTTAGTGGGTAAGAGTTATGCCCCTTGATTAAGCGATTTCATCAAATATTGGGAAAACCGTCGCTTTTTTGGAATTTTTGGACCAACTTATGTCGTTCGAAATGATCTCAGCTACATTTTGATATGCCACAACCCTACTTTTGGTGACTTAGATGACTTGGAATTCTTGCGCGTTGAGGGTTACGAGGCTTTAATAAGTGCGATTACGCCCAAATTAGGGAAAACCGGCAGTCTTCGGAAATGGATAAAAGTTCTTCGTGATGGTCCCAGGAGCAATTAGATGGGTCACAACCCTATTTTTGCAACTTTGAAAATTTTAGTGGGTAAGAGTTATGCCCCTTGATTAAGCGATTTCATCAAATATTGGGAAAACCGTCGCTTTTTTGGAATTTTTGGACCAACTTATGTCGTTCGAAATGATCTCAGCTACATTTTGATATGCCACAACCCTACTTTTGGTGACTTAGATGACTTGGAATTCTTGCGCGTTGAGGGTTACGAGGCTTTAATAAGTGCGATTACGCCCAAATTAGGGAAAACCGGCACTTTTTTGGTCTTCGGAAATGGATAAAAGTTCTTCGTGATGGTCCCAGGAGCAATTAGATGGGTCACAACCCTATTTTTGCAACTTTGAAAATTTTAGTGGGTAAGAGTTATGCCCCTTGATTAAGCGATTTCATCAAATATTGGGAAAACCGTCGCTTTTTTGGAATTTTTGGACCAACTTATGTCGTTCGAAATGATCTCAGCTACATTTTGATATGCCACAACCCTACTTTTGGTGACTTAGATGACTTGGAATTCTTGCGCGTTGAGGGTTACGAGGCTTTAATAAGTGCGATTACGCCCAAATTAGGGAAAACCGGCACTTTTTTGGTCTTCGGAAATGGATAAAAGTTCTTCGTGATGGTCCCAGGAGCAATTAGATGGGTCACAACCCTATTTTTGCAACTTTGAAAATTTTAGTGGGTAAGAGTTATGCCCCTTGATTAAGCGATTTCATCAAATATTGGGAAAACCGTCGCTTTTTTGGAATTTTTGGACCAACTTATGTCGTTCGAAATGATCTCAGCTACATTTTGATATGCCACAACCCTACTTTTGGTGACTTAGATGACTTGGAATTCTTGCGCGTTGAGGGTTACGAGGCTTTAATAAGTGCGATTACGCCCAAATTAGGGAAAACCGGCACTTTTTTGGTCTTCGGAAATGGATAAAAGTTCTTCGTGATGGTCCCAGGAGCAATTAGATGGGTCACAACCCTATTTTTGCAACTTTGAAAATTTTAGTGGGTAAGAGTTATGCCCCTTGATTAAGCGATTTCATCAAATATTGGGAAAACCGTCGCTTTTTTGGAATTTTTGGACCAACTTATAGTCGTTCGAAATGATCTCAGCTACATTTTGATATGCCACAACCCTACTTTTGGTGACTTAGATGACTTGGAATTCTTGCGCGTTGAGGGTTACGAGGCTTTAATAAGTGCGATTACGCCCAAATTAGGGAAAACCGGCACTTTTTTGGTCTTCGGAAATGGATAAAAGTTCTTCGTGATGGTCCCAGGAGCAATTAGATGGGTCACAACCCTATTTTTGCAACTTTGAAAATTTTAGTGGGTAAGAGTTATGCCCCTTGATTAAGCGATTTCATCAAATATTGGGAAAACCGTCGCTTTTTTGGAATTTTTGGACCAACTTATGTCGTTCGAAATGATCTCAGCTACATTTTGATATGCCACAACCCTACTTTTGGTGACTTAGATGACTTGGAATTCTTGCGCGTTGAGGGTTACGAGGCTTTAATAAGTGCGATTACGCCCAAATTAGGGAAAACCGGCACTTTTTTGGTCTTCGGAAATGGATAAAAGTTCTTCGTGATGGTCCCAGGAGCAATTAGATGGGTCACAACCCTATTTTTGCAACTTTGAAAATTTTAGTGGGTAAGAGTTATGCCCCTTGATTAAGCGATTTCATCAAATATTGGGAAAACCGTCGCTTTTTTGGAATTTTTGGACCAACTTATGTCGTTCGAAATGATCTCAGCTACATTTTGATATGCCACAACCCTACTTTTGGTGACTTAGATGACTTGGAATTCTTGCGCGTTGAGGGTTACGAGGCTTTAATAAGTGCGATTACGCCCAAATTAGGGAAAACCGGCACTTTTTTGGTCTTCGGAAATGGATAAAAGTTCTTCGTGATGGTCCCAGGAGCAATTAGATGGGTCACAACCCTATTTTTGCAACTTTGAAAATTTTAGTGGGTAAGAGTTATGCCCCTTGATTAAGCGATTTCATCAAATATTGGGAAAACCGTCGCTTTTTTGGAATTTTTGGACCAACTTATGTCGTTCGAAATGATCTCAGCTACATTTTGATATGCCACAACCCTACTTTTGGTGACTTAGATGACTTGGAATTCTTGCGCGTTGAGGGTTACGAGGCTTTAATAAGTGCGATTACGCCCAAATTAGGGAAAACCGGCACTTTTTTGGTCTTCGGAAATGGATAAAAGTTCTTCGTGATGGTCCCAGGAGCAATTAGATGGGTCACAACCCTATTTTTGCAACTTTGAAAATTTTAGTGGGTAAGAGTTATGCCCCTTGATTAAGCGATTTCATCAAATATTGGGAAAACCGTCGCTTTTTTGGAATTTTTGGACCAACTTATGTCGTTCGAAATGATCTCAGCTACATTTTGATATGCCACAACCCTACTTTTGGTGACTTAGATGACTTGGAATTCTTGCGCGTTGAGGGTTACGAGGCTTTAATAAGTGCGATTACGCCCAAATTAGGGAAAACCGGCACTTTTTTGGTCTTCGGAAATGGATAAAAGTTCTTCGTGATGGTCCCAGGAGCAATTAGATGGGTCACAACCCTATTTTTGCAACTTTGAAAATTTTAGTGGGTAAGAGTTATGCCCCTTGATTAAGCGATTTCATCAAATATTGGGAAAACCGTCGCTTTTTTGGAATTTTTGGACCAACTTATGTCGTTCGAAATGATCTCAGCTACATTTTGATATGCCACAACCCTACTTTTGGTGACTTAGATGACTTGGAATTCTTGCGCGTTGAGGGTTACGAGGCTTTAATAAGTGCGATTACGCCCAAATTAGGGAAAACCGGCACTTTTTTGGTCTTCGGAAATGGATAAAAGTTCTTCGTGATGGTCCCAGGAGCAATTAGATGGGTCACAACCCTATTTTTGCAACTTTGAAAATTTTAGTGGGTAAGAGTTATGCCCCTTGATTAAGCGATTTCATCAAATATTGGGAAAACCGTCGCTTTTTTGGAATTTTTGGACCAACTTATGTCGTTCGAAATGATCTCAGCTACATTTTGATATGCCACAACCCTACTTTTGGTGACTTAGATGACTTGGAATTCTTGCGCGTTGAGGGTTACGAGGCTTTAATAAGTGCGATTACGCCCAAATTAGGGAAAACCGGCACTTTTTTGGTCTTCGGAAATGGATAAAAGTTCTTCGTGATGGTCCCAGGAGCAATTAGATGGGTCACAACCCTATTTTTGCAACTTTGAAAATTTTAGTGGGTAAGAGTTATGCCCCTTGATTAAGCGATTTCATCAAATATTGGGAAAACCGTCGCTTTTTTGGAATTTTTGGACCAACTTATGTCGTTCGAAATGATCTCAGCTACATTTTGATATGCCACAACCCTACTTTTGGTGACTTAGATGACTTGGAATTCTTAGCGCGTTGAGGGTTACGAGGCTTTAATAAGTGCGATTACGCCCAAATTAGGGAAAACCGGCACTTTTTTGGTCTTCGGAAATGGATAAAAGTTCTTCGTGATGGTCCCAGGAGCAATTAGATGGGTCACAACCCTATTTTTGCAACTTTGAAAATTTTAGTGGGTAAGAGTTATGCCCCTTGATTAAGCGATTTCATCAAATATTGGGAAAACCGTCGCTTTTTTTGGAATTTTTGGACCAACTTATGTCGTTCGAAATGATCTCAGCTACATTTTGATATGCCACAACCCTACTTTTGGTGACTTAGATGACTTGGAATTCTTGCGCGTTGAGGGTTACGAGGCTTTAATAAGTGCGATTACGCCCAAATTAGGGAAAACCGGCACTTTTTTGGTCTTCGGAAATGGATAAAAGTTCTTCGTGATGGTCCCAGGAGCAATTAGATGGGTCACAACCCTATTTTTGCAACTTTGAAAATTTTAGTGGGTAAGAGTTATGCCCCTTGAGATTAAGCGATTTCATCAAATATTGGGAAAACCGTCGCTTTTTTGGAATTTTTGGACCAACTTATGTCGTTCGAAATGATCTCAGCTACATTTTGATATGCCACAACCCTACTTTTGGTGACTTAGATGACTTGGAATTCTTGCGCGTTGAGGGTTACGAGGCTTTAATAAGTGCGATTACGCCCAAATTAGGGAAAACCGGCACTTTTTTGGTCTTCGGAAATGGATAAAAGTTCTTCGTGATGGTCCCAGGAGCAATTAGATGGGTCACAACCCTATTTTTGCAACTTTGAAAATTTTAGTGGGTAAGAGTTATGCCCCTTGATTAAGCGATTTCATCAAATATTGGGAAAACCGTCGCTTTTTTGGAATTTTTGGACCAACTTATGTCGTTCGAAATGATCTCAGCTACATTTTGATATGCCACAACCCTACTTTTGGTGACTTAGATGACTTGGAATTCTTGCGCGTTGAGGGTTACGAGGCTTTAATAAGTGCGATTACGCCCAAATTAGGGAAAACCGGCACTTTTTTGGTCTTCGGAAATGGATAAAAGTTCTTCGTGATGGTCCCAGGAGCAATTAGATGGGTCACAACCCTATTTTTGCAACTTTGAAAATTTTAGTGGGTAAGAGTTATGCCCCTTGATTAAGCGATTTCATCAAATATTGGGAAAACCGTCGCTTTTTTGGAATTTTTGGACCAACTTATGTCGTTCGAAATGATCTCAGCTACATTTTGATATGCCACAACCCTACTTTTGGTGACTTAGATGACTTGGAATTCTTGCGCGTTGAGGGTTACGAGGCTTTAATAAGTGCGATTACGCCCAAATTAGGGAAAACCGGCACTTTTTTGGTCTTCGGAAATGGATAAAAGTTCTTCGTGATGGTCCCAGGAGCAATTAGATGGGTCACAACCCTATTTTTGCAACTTTGAAAATTTTAGTGGGTAAGAGTTATGCCCCTTGATTAAGCGATTTCATCAAATATTGGGAAAACCGTCGCTTTTTTGGAATTTTTGGACCAACTTATGTCGTTCGAAATGATCTCAGCTACATTTTGATATGCCACAACCCTACTTTTGGTGACTTAGATGACTTGGAATTCTTGCGCGTTGAGGGTTACGAGGCTTTAATAAGTGCGATTACGCCCAAATTAGGGAAAACCGGCACTTTTTTGGTCTTCGGAAATGGATAAAAGTTCTTCGTGATGGTCCCAGGAGCAATTAGATGGGTCACAACCCTATTTTTGCAACTTTGAAAATTTTAGTGGGTAAGAGTTATGCCCCTTGATTAAGCGATTTCATCAAATATTGGGAAAACCGTCGCTTTTTTGGAATTTTTGGACCAACTTATGTCGTTCGAAATGATCTCAGCTACATTTTGATATGCCACAACCCTACTTTTGGTGACTTAGATGACTTGGAATTCTTGCGCGTTGAGGGTTACGAGGCTTTAATAAGTGCGATTACGCCCAAATTAGGGAAAACCGGCACTTTTTTGGTCTTCGGAAATGGATAAAAGTTCTTCGTGATGGTCCCAGGAGCAATTAGATGGGTCACAACCCTATTTTTGCAACTTTGAAAATTTTAGTGGGTAAGAGTTATGCCCCTTGATTAAGCGATTTCATCAAATATTGGGAAAACCGTCGCTTTTTTGGAATTTTTGGACCAACTTATGTCGTTCGAAATGATCTCAGCTACATTTTGATATGCCACAACCCTACTTTTGGTGACTTAGATGACTTGGAATTCTTGCGCGTTGAGGGTTACGAGGCTTTAATAAGTGCGATTACGCCCAAATTAGGGAAAACCGGCACTTTTTTGGTCTTCGGAAATGGATAAAAGTTCTTCGTGATGGTCCCAGGAGCAATTAGATGGGTCACAACCCTATTTTTGCAACTTTGAAAATTTTAGTGGGTAAGAGTTATGCCCCTTGATTAAGCGATTTCATCAAATATTGGGAAAACCGTCGCTTTTTTGGAATTTTTGGACCAACTTATGTCGTTCGAAATGATCTCAGCTACATTTTGATATGCCACAACCCTACTTTTGGTGACTTAGATGACTTGGAATTCTTGCGCGTTGAGGGTTACGAGGCTTTAATAAGTGCGATTACGCCCAAATTAGGGAAAACCGGCACTTTTTTGGTCTTCGGAAATGGATAAAAGTTCTTCGTGATGGTCCCAGGAGCAATTAGATGGGTCACAACCCTATTTTTGCAACTTTGAAAATTTTAGTGGGTAAGAGTTATGCCCCTTGATTAAGCGATTTCATCAAATATTGGGAAAACCGTCGCTTTTTTGGAATTTTTGGACCAACTTATGTCGTTCGAAATGATCTCAGCTACATTTTGATATGCCACAACCCTACTTTTGGTGACTTAGATGACTTGGAATTCTTGCGCGTTGAGGGTTACGAGGCTTTAATAAGTGCGATTACGCCCAAATTAGGGAAAACCGGCACTTTTTTGGTCTTCGGAAATGGATAAAAGTTCTTCGTGATGGTCCCAGGAGCAATTAGATGGGTCACAACCCTATTTTTGCAACTTTGAAAATTTTAGTGGGTAAGAGTTATGCCCCTTGATTAAGCGATTTCATCAAATATTGGGAAAACCGTCGCTTTTTTGGAATTTTTGGACCAACTTATGTCGTTCGAAATGATCTCAGCTACCACAAACCCTACTTTTGGTGACTTAGATGACTTGGAAATTCTTTGCGCGTTGAGGGTTACGAGGCTTTAATAAGTGCGATTACGCCCAAATTAAGGGAAAACTGGCACTTTTTTGGTCTTCGGAAATGGATAAAAGTTCTTCGTGATGGTCCCAGGAGCAATTAGATGGGTCACAACCTATTTTTGCAACTTTGAAAATTTTAGTGGGTAAGAGTTATAGCCCCTTGATTAAGCGATTTCATCAAATATTGGGAAAACCGTCGCTTTTTTGGAATTTTTGGACCAACTTATGTCGTTCGATAATGATCTCAGCTACATTTTGATATGCCACAACCCTACTTTTGGTGACTTAGATGACTTGGAATTCTTGCGCGTTGAGGGTTACGAGGCTTTAATAAGTGCGATTACGCCCAAATTAGGGAAAACCGGCACTTTTTTGGTCTTCGGAAATGGATAAAAGTTCTTCGTGATGGTCCCAGGAGCAATTAGATGGGTCACAACCCTATTTTTGCAACTTTGAAAATTTTAGTGGGTAAGAGTTATGCCCCTTGATTAAGCGATTTCATCAAATATTGGGAAAACCGTCGCTTTTTTGGAATTTTTGGACCAACTTATGTCGTTCGAAATGATCTCAGCTACATTTTGATATGCCACAACCCTACTTTTGGTGACTTAGATGACTTGGAATTCTTGCGCGTTGAGGGTTACGAGGCTTTAATAAGTGCGATTACGCCCAAATTAGGGAAAACCGGCACTTTTTTGGTCTTCGGAAATGGATAAAAGTTCTTCGTGATGGTCCCAGGAGCAATTAGATGGGTCACAACCCTATTTTTGCAACTTTGAAATTTTAGTGGGTAAGAGTTATGCCCCTTGATTAAGCGATTTCATCAAATATTGGGAAAACCGTCGCTTTTTTGGAATTTTTGGACCAACTTATGTCGTTCGAAATGATCTCAGCTACATTTTGATATGCCACAACCCTACTTTTGGTGACTTAGATGACTTGGAATTCTTGCGCGTTGAGGGTTACGAGGCTTTAATAAGTGCGATTACGCCCAAATTAGGGAAAACCGGCACTTTTTTGGTCTTCGGAAATGGATAAAAGTTCTTCGTGATGGTCCCAGGAGCAATTAGATGGGTCACAACCCTATTTTTGCAACTTTGAAAATTTAGTGGGTAAGAGTTATGCCCCTTGATTAAGCGATTTCATCAAATATTGGGAAAACCGTCGCTTTTTTGGAATTTTTGGACCAACTTATGTCGTTCGAAATGATCTCAGCTACATTTTGATATGCCACAACCCTACTTTTGGTGACTTAGATGACTTGGAATTCTTGCGCGTTGAGGGTTACGAGTCTTTAATTAGTGCGATTACGCCCAAATTAGGGAAAACCGGCACTTTTTTGGTCTTCGGAAATGGATAAAAGTTCTTCGTGATGGTCCCCAGGAGCAATTAGATGGGTCACAACCCTATTTTTGCAACTTTGAAATTTTAGTGGGTAAGAGTTATGCCCCTTGATTAAGCGATTTCATCAAATATTGGGAAAACCGTCGCTTTTTTTGGAATTTTTGGACCAACTTATGTCGTTCGAAATGATCTCAGCTACATTTTGATATGCCACAACCCTACTTTTGGTGACTTAGATGACTTGGAATTCTTGCGCGTTGAGGGTTACGAGGCTTTAATAAGTGCGATTACGCCCCAAATTAGGGAAAACCGGCACTTTTTTTGGTCTTCGGAAATGGATAAAAGTTCTTCGTGATGGTCCCAGGAGCAATTAGATGGGTCACAACCCTATTTTTGCAACTTTGAAAAATTTAGTGGGTAAGAGTTATGCCCCTTGATTAAGCGATTTCATCAAATATTGGGAAAACCGTCGCTTTTTTGGAATTTTTGGACCAACTTATGTCGTTCGAAATGATCTCAGCTACATTTTGATATGCCACAACCCTACTTTTGGTGACTTAGATGACTTGGAATTCTTGCGCGTTGAGGGTTACGAGGCTTTAATAAGTGCGATTACGCCCAAATTAGGGAAAACCGGCACTTTTTTGGTCTTCGGAAATGGAAATGGATAAAAGTTCTTCGTGATGGTCCCAGGAGCAATTAGATGGGTCACAACCCTATTTTTGCAACTTTGAAAATTTTAGTGGGTAAGAGTTATGCCCCTTGATTAAGCGATTTCATCAAATATTGGGAAAACCGTCGCTTTTTTGGAATTTTTGGACCAACTTATGTCGTTCGAAATGATCTCAGCTACATTTTGATATGCCACAACCCTACTTTTGGTGACTTAGATGACTTGGAATTCTTGCGCGTTGAGGGTTACGAGGCTTTAATAAGTGCGATTACGCCCAAATTAGGGAAAACCGGCACTTTTTTGGTCTTCGGAAATGGATAAAAGTTCTTCGTGATGGTCCCAGGAGCAATTAGATGGGTCACAACCCTATTTTTGCAACTTTGAAAATTTTAGTGGGTAAGAGTTATGCCCCTTGATTAAGCGATTTCATCAAATATTGGGAAAACCGTCGCTTTTTTGGAATTTTTGGACCAACTTATGTCGTTCGAAATGATCTCAGCTACATTTTGATATGCCACAACCCTACTTTTGGTGACTTAGATGACTTGGAATTCTTGCGCGTTGAGGGTTACGAGGCTTTAATAAGTGCGTTTACGCCCAAATTAGGGAAAACCGGCACTTTTTTGGTCTTCGGAAATGGATAAAAGTTCTTCGTGATGGTCCCAGGAGCAATTAGATGGGTCACAACCCTATTTTTGCAACTTTGAAAATTTTAGTGGGTAAGAGTTATGCCCCTTGATTAAGCGATTTCATCAAATATTGGGAAAACCGTCGCTTTTTTGGAATTTTTGGACCAACTTATGTCGTTCGAAATGATCTCAGCTACATTTTGATATGCCACAACCCTACTTTTGGTGACTTAGATGACTTGGAATTCTTGCGCGTTGAGGGTTACGAGGCTTTAATAAGTGCGATTACGCCCAAATTAGGGAAAACCGGCACTTTTTTGGTCTTCGGAAATGGATAAAAGTTCTTCGTGATGGTCCCAGGAGCAATTAGATGGGTCACAACCCTATTTTTGCAACTTTGAAAATTTTAGTGGGTAAGAGTTATGCCCCTTGATTAAGCGATTTCATCAAATATTGGGAAAACCGTCGCTTTTTTGGAATTTTTGGACCAACTTATGTCGTTCGAAATGATCTCAGCTACATTTTGATATGCCACAACCCTACTTTTGGTGACTTAGATGACTTGGAATTCTTGCGCGTTGAGGGTTACGAGGCTTTAATAAGTGCGATTACGCCCAAATTAGGGAAAACCGGCACTTTTTTGGTCTTCGGAAATGGATAAAAGTTCTTCGTGATGGTCCCAGGAGCAATTAGATGGGTCACAACCCTATTTTTGCAACTTTGAAAATTTTAGTGGGTAAGAGTTATGCCCCTTGATTAAGCGATTTCATCAAATATTGGGAAAACCGTCGCTTTTTTGGAATTTTTGGACCAACTTATGTCGTTCGAAATGATCTCAGCTACATTTTGATATGCCACAACCCTACTTTTGGTGACTTAGATGACTTGGAATTCTTGCGCGTTGAGGGTTACGAGGCTTTAATAAGTGCGATTACGCCCAAATTAGGGAAAACCGGCACTTTTTTGGTCTTCGGAAATGGATAAAAGTTCTTCGTGATGGTCCCAGGAGCAATTAGATGGGTCACAACCCTATTTTTGCAACTTTGAAAATTTTAGTGGGTAAGAGTTATGCCCCTTGATTAAGCGATTTCATCAAATATTGGGAAAACCGTCGCTTTTTTGGAATTTTTGGACCAACTTATGTCGTTCGAAATGATCTCAGCTACATTTTGATATGCCACAACCCTACTTTTGGTGACTTAGATGACTTGGAATTCTTGCGCGTTGAGGGTTACGAGGCTTTAATAAGTGCGATTACGCCCAAATTAGGGAAAACCGGCACTTTTTTGGTCTTCGGAAATGGATAAAAGTTCTTCGTGATGGTCCCAGGAGCAATTAGATGGGTCACAACCCTATTTTTGCAACTTTGAAAATTTTAGTGGGTAAGAGTTATGCCCCTTGATTAAGCGATTTCATCAAATATTGGGAAAACCGTCGCTTTTTTGGAATTTTTGGACCAACTTATGTCGTTCGAAATGATCTCAGCTACATTTTGATATGCCACAACCCTACTTTTGGTGACTTAGATGACTTGGAATTCTTGCGCGTTGAGGGTTACGAGGCTTTAATAAGTGCGATTACGCCCAAATTAGGGAAAACCGGCACTTTTTTGGTCTTCGGAAATGGATAAAAGTTCTTCGTGATGGTCCCAGGAGCAATTAGATGGGTCACAACCCTATTTTTGCAACTTTGAAAATTTTAGTGGGTAAGAGTTATGCCCCTTGATTAAGCGATTTCATCAAATATTGGGAAAAACCGTCGCTTTTTTGGAATTTTTGGACCAACTTATGTCGTTCGAAATGATCTCAGCTACATTTTGATATGCCACAACCCTACTTTTGGTGACTTAGATGACTTGGAATTCTTGCACGTTGAGGGTTACGAGGCTTTAATAAGTGCGATTACGCCCAAATTAGGGAAAACCGGCACTTTTTTGGTCTTCGGAAATGGATAAAAGTTCTTCGTGATGGTCCCAGGAGCAATTAGATGGGTCACAACCCTATTTTTGCAACTTTGAAAATTTTAGTGGGTAAGAGTTATGCCCCTTGATTAAGCGATTTCATCAAATATTGGGAAAACCGTCGCTTTTTTGGAATTTTTGGACCAACTTATGTCGTTCGAAATGATCTCAGCTACATTTTGATATGCCACAACCCTACTTTTGGTGACTTAGATGACTTGGAATTCTTGCGCGTTGAGGGTTACGAGGCTTTAATAAGTGCGATTACGCCCCAAATTAGGGAAAACCGGCACTTTTTTGGTCTTCGGAAATGGATAAAAGTTCTTCGTGATGGTCCCAGGAGCAATTAGATGGGTCACAACCCTATTTTTGCAACTTTGAAAATTTTAGTGGGTAAGAGTTATGCCCCTTGATTAAGCGATTTCATCAAATATTGGGGAAAACCGTCGCTTTTTTGGAATTTTTGGACCAACTTATGTCGTTCGAAATGATCTCAGCTACATTTTGATATGCCACAACCCTACTTTTGGTGACTTAGATGACTTGGAATTCTTGCGCGTTGAGGGTTACGAGGCTTTAATAAGTGCGATTACGCCCAAATTAGGGAAAACCGGCACTTTTTTTGGTCTTCGGAAATGGATAAAAGTTCTTCGTGATGGTCCCAGGAGCAATTAGATGGGTCACAACCCTATTTTTGCAACTTTGAAAATTTTAGTGGGTAAGAGTTATGCCCCTTGATTAAGCGATTTCATCAAATATTGGGAAAACCGTCGCTTTTTTGGAATTTTTGGACCAACTTATGTCGTTCGAAATGATCTCAGCTACATTTTGATATGCCACAACCCTACTTTTGGTGACTTAGATGACTTGGAATTCTTGCGCGTTGAGGGTTACGAGGCTTTAATAAGTGCGATTACGCCCAAATTAGGGAAAACCGGCACTTTTTTGGTCTTCGGAAATGGATAAAAGTTCTTCGTGATGGTCCCAGGAGCAATTAGATGGGTCACAACCCTATTTTTGCAACTTTGAAAATTTTAGTGGGTAAGAGTTATGCCCCTTGATTAAGCGATTTCATCAAATATTGGGGAAAACCGTCGCTTTTTTGGAATTTTTGGACCAACTTATGTCGTTCGAAATGATCTCAGCTACATTTTGATATGCCACAACCCTACTTTTGGTGACTTAGATGACTTGGAATTCTTGCGCGTTGAGGGTTTACGAGGCTTTAATAAGTGCGATTACGCCCAAATTAGGGAAAACCGGCACTTTTTTGGTCTTCGGAAATGGAATAAAAGTTCTTCGTGATGGTCCCAGGAGCAATTAGATGGGTCACAACCCTATTTTTGCAACTTTGAAAATTTTAGTGGGTAAGAGTTATGCCCCTTGATTAAGCGATTTCATCAAATATTGGGAAAACCGTCGCTTTTTTGGAATTTTTTGGACCAACTTATGTCGTTCGAAATGATCTCAGCTACATTTTGATATGCCACAACCCTACTTTTGGTGACTTAGATGACTTGGAATTCTTGCGCGTTGAGGGTTACGAGGCTTTAATAAGTGCGATTACGCCCAAATTAGGGAAAACCGGCACTTTTTTGGTCTTCGGAAATGGATAAAAGTTCTTCGTGATGGTCCCAGGAGCAATTAGATGGGTCACAACCCTATTTTTGCAACTTTGAAAATTTTAGTGGGTAAGAGTTATGCCCCTTGATTAAGCGATTTCATCAAATATTGGGAAAAACCGTCGCTTTTTTGGAATTTTTGGACCAACTTATGTCGTTCGAAATGATCTCAGCTACTTTTTGATATGCCACAACCCTACTTTTGGTGACTTAGATGACTTGGAATTCTTGCGCGTTGAGGGTTACGAGGCTTTAATAAGTGCGATTACGCCCAAATTAGGGAAAACCGGCACTTTTTTGGTCTTCGGAAATGGATAAAAGTTCTTCGTGATGGTCCCAGGAGCAATTAGATGGGTCACAACCCTATTTTTGCAACTTTGAAAATTTTAGTGGGTAAGAGTTATGCCCCTTGATTAAGCGATTTCATCAAATATTGGGAAAACCGTCGCTTTTTTTGGAATTTTTGGACCAACTTATGTCGTTCGAAATGATCTCAGCTACATTTTGATATGCCACAACCCTACTTTTGGTGACTTAGATGACTTGGAATTCTTGCGCGTTGAGGGTTACGAGGCTTTAATAAGTGCGATTACGCCCAAATTAGGGAAAACCGGCACTTTTTTGGTCTTCGGAAATGGATAAAAGTTCTTCGTGATGGTCCCAGGAGCAATTAGATGGGTCACAACCCTATTTTTGCAACTTTGAAAATTTTAGTGGGTAAGAGTTATGCCCCCTTGATTAAGCGATTTCATCAAATATTGGGAAAACCGTCGCTTTTTTGGAATTTTTGGACCAACTTATGTCGTTCGAAATGATCTCAGCTACATTTTGATATGCCACAACCCTACTTTTGGTGACTTAGATGACTTGGAATTCTTGCGCGTTGAGGGGTTACGAGGCTTTAATAAGTGCGATTACGCCCAAATTAGGGAAAACCGGCACTTTTTTGGTCTTCGGAAATGGATAAAAGTTCTTCGTGATGGTCCCAGGAGCAATTAGATGGGTCACAACCCTATTTTTGCAACTTTGAAAATTTTAGTGGGTAAGAGTTATGCCCCTTGATTAAGCGATTTCATCAAATATTGGGAAAAACCGTCGCTTTTTTTGGAATTTTTGGACCAACTTATGTCGTTCGAAATGATCTCAGCTACATTTTTGATATGCCACAACCCTACTTTTGGTGACTTAGATGACTTGGAATTCTTGCGCGTTGAGGGTTACGAGGCTTTAATAAGTGCGATTACGCCCAAATTAGGGAAAACCGGCACTTTTTTGGTCTTCGGAAATGGATAAAAGTTCTTCGTGATGGTCCCAGGAGCAAATAGATGGGTCACAACCCTATTTTTGGCAACTTTGAAAATTTTAGTGGGTAAGAGTTATGCCCCCTTGATTAAGCGATTTCATCAAATATTGGGGAAAACCGTCGCTTTTTTGGAATTTTTGGACCAACTTATGTCGTTCGAAATGATCTCAGCTACATTTTGATATGCCACAACCCTACTTTTGGTGACTTAGATGACTTGGAATTCTTGCGCGTTGAGGGGTTACGAGGCTTTAATAAGTGCGATTACGCCCAAATTAGGGAAAACCGGCACTTTTTTGGTCTTCGGAAATGGATAAAAAGTTCTTCGTGATGGTCCCAGGAGCAATTAGATGGGTCACAACCCTATTTTTGCAACTTTGAAAATTTTAGTGGGTAAGAGTTATGCCCCTTGATTAAGCGATTTCATCAAATATTGGGAAAACCGTCGCTTTTTTTGGAATTTTTTGGACCAACTTATGTCGTTCGAAATGATCTCAGCTACATTTTGATATGCCACAACCCTACTTTTGGTGACTTAGATGACTTGGAATTCTTGCGCGTTGAGGGTTACGAGGCTTTAATAAGTGCGATTACGCCCAAATTAGGGAAAACCGGCACTTTTTTGGTCTTCGGAAATGGATAAAAGTTCTTCGTGATGGTCCCAGGAGCAATTAGATGGGTCACAACCCTATTTTTGCAACTTTGAAAATTTTAGTGGGTAAGAGTTATGCCCCTTGATTAAGCGATTTCATCAAATATTGGGAAAACCGTCGCTTTTTTTGGAATTTTTGGACCAACTTATGTCGTTCGAAATGATCTCAGCTACATTTTGATATGCCACAACCCTACTTTTGGTGACTTAGATGACTTGGAATTCTTGCGCGTTGAGGGTTACGAGGCTTTAATAAGTGCGATTACGCCCAAATTAGGGAAAACCGGCACTTTTTTGGTCTTCGGAAATGGATAAAAGTTCTTCGTGATGGTCCCAGGAGCAATTAGATGGGTCACAACCCTATTTTTGCAACTTTGAAAATTTTAGTGGGTAAGAGTTATGCCCCTTGATTAAGCGATTTCATCAAATATTGGGAAAACCGTCGCTTTTTTGGAATTTTTTGGACCAACTTATGTCGTTCGAAATGATCTCAGCTACATTTTGATATGCCACAACCCCTACTTTTGGTGACTTAGATGACTTGGAATTCTTGCGCGTTGAGGGTTACGAGGCTTTAATAAGTGCGATTACGCCCCAAATTAGGGAAAACCGGCACTTTTTTGGTCCTTCGGAAATGGATAAAAGTTCTTCGTGATGGTCCCAGGAGCAATTAGATGGGTCACAACCCTATTTTTTGCAACTTTGAAAATTTTAGTGGGTAAGAGTTATGCCCCTTGATTAAGCGATTTCATCAAATATTGGGAAAACCGTCGCTTTTTTGGAATTTTTGGACCAACTTATGTCGTTCGAAATGATCTCAGCTACATTTTGATATGCCACAACCCTACTTTTGGTGACTTAGATGACTTGGAATTCTTGCGCGTTGAGGGTTACGAGGCTTTAATAAGTGCGATTACGCCCAAATTAGGGAAAACCGGCACTTTTTTGGTCTTCGGAAATGGATAAAAGTTCTTCGTGATGGTCCCAGGAGCAATTAGATGGGTCACAACCCTATTTTTGCAACTTTGAAAATTTTAGTGGGTAAGAGTTATGCCCCTTGATTAAGCGATTTCATCAAATATTGGGGAAAACCGTCGCTTTTTTTGGAATTTTTGGACAAACTTATGTCGTTCGAAATGATCTCAGCTACATTTTGATATGCCACAACCCTACTTTTGGTGACTTAGATGACTTGGAATTCTTGCGCGTTGAGGGTTACGAGGCTTTAATAAGTGCGATTACGCCCAAATTAGGGAAAACCGGCACTTTTTTGGTCTTCGGAAATGGATAAAAGTTCTTCGTGATGGTCCCAGGAGCAATTAGATGGGTCACAACCCTATTTTTGCAACTTTGAAAATTTTAGTGGGTAAGAGTTATGCCCCTTGATTAAGCGATTTCATCAAATATTGGGAAAACCGTCGCTTTTTTGGAATTTTTGGACCAACTTATGTCGTTCGAAATGATCTCAGCTACATTTTGATATGCCACAACCCCTACTTTTGGTGACTTAGATGACTTGGAATTCTTGCGCGTTGAGGGTTACGAGGCTTTAATAAGTGCGATTACGCCCAAATTAGGGAAAACCGGCACTTTTTTGGTCTTCGGAAATGGATAAAAGTTCTTCGTGATGGTCCCAGGAGCAATTAGATGGGTCACAACCCTATTTTTGCAACTTTGAAAATTTTAGTGGGTAAGAGTTATGCCCCTTGATTAAGCGATTTCATCAAATATTGGGAAAACCGTCGCTTTTTTGGAATTTTTGGACCAACTTATGTCGTTCGAAATGATCTCAGCTACATTTTGATATGCCACAACCCTACTTTTGGTGACTTAGATGACTTGGAATTCTTGCGCGTTGAGGGTTACGAGGCTTTAATAAGTGCGATTACGCCCAAATTAGGGAAAACCGGCACTTTTTTGGTCTTCGGAAATGGATAAAAGTTCTTCGTGATGGTCCCAGGAGCAATTAGATGGGTCACAACCCTATTTTTGCAACTTTGAAAATTTTAGTGGGTAAGAGTTATGCCCCTTGATAAGCGATTTCATCAAATATTGGGAAAACCGTCGCTTTTTTGGAATTTTTTGGACCAACTTATGTCGTTCGAAATGATCTCAGCTACATTTTGATATGCCACAACCCTACTTTTGGTGACTTAGATGACTTGGAATTCTTGCGCGTTGAGGGTTACGAGGCTTTAATAAGTGCGATTACGCCCAAATTAGGGAAAACCGGCACTTTTTTGGTCTTCGGAAATGGATAAAAGTTCTTCGTGATGGTCCCAGGAGCAATTAGATGGGTCACAACCCTATTTTTGCAACTTTGAAAATTTTAGTGGGTAAGAGTTATGCCCCTTGATTAAGCGATTTCATCAAATATTGGGAAAACCGTCGCTTTTTTGGAATTTTTGGACCAACTTATGTCGTTCGAAATGATCTCAGCTACATTTTGATATGCCACAACCCTACTTTTGGTGACTTAGATGACTTGGAATTCTTGCGCGTTGAGGGTTACGAGGCTTTAATAAGTGCGATTACGCCCAAATTAGGGAAAACCGGCACTTTTTTGGTCTTCGAAATGGATAAAAAGTTCTTCGTGATGGTCCCAGGAGCAATTAGATGGGTCACAACCCTATTTTTGCAACTTTGAAAATTTTAGTGGGTAAGAGTTATGCCCCTTGATTAAGCGATTTCATCAAATATTGGGAAAACCGTCGCTTTTTTGGAATTTTTGGACCAACTTATGTCGTTCGAAATGATCTCAGCTACATTTTGATATGCCACAACCCTACTTTTGGTGACTTAGATGACTTGGAATTCTTGCGCGTTGAGGGTTACGAGGCTTTAATAAGTGCGATTACGCCCAAATTAGGGAAAACCGGCACTTTTTTGGTCTTCGGAAATGGATAAAAGTTCTTCGTGATGGTCCCAGGAGCAATTAGATGGGTCACAACCCTATTTTTGCAACTTTGAAAATTTTAGTGGGTAAGAGTTATGCCCCCTTGATTAAGCGATTTCATCAAATATTGGGAAAACCGTCGCTTTTTTGGAATTTTTTGGACCAACTTATGTCGTTCGAAATGATCTCAGCTACATTTTGATATGCCACAACCCTACTTTTGGTGACTTAGATGACTTGGAATTCTTGCGCGTTGAGGGTTACGAGGCTTTAATAAGTGCGATTACGCCCAAATTAGGGAAAACCGGCACTTTTTTGGTCTTCGGAAATGGATAAAAGTTCTTCGTGATGGTCCCAGGAGCAATTAGGGTGGGGTCACAACCCTATTTTGCAACTTTGAAAAATTTTAGTGGGTAAGAGTTATGCCCCTTGATTAAGCGATTTCATCAAATATTGGGAAAACCGTCGCTTTTTTGGAATTTTTGGACCAACTTATGTCGTTCGAAATGAACTCAGCTACATTTTGATATGCCACAACCCTACTTTTGGTGACTTAGATGACTTGGAATTCTTGCGCGTTTGAGGGTTACGAGGCTTTAATAAGTGCGATTACGCCCAAATTAGGGAAAACCGGCACTTTTTTGGTCTTCGGAAATGGATAAAAGTTCTTCGTGATGGTCCCAGGAGCAATTAGATGGGTCACAACCCTATTTTTGCAACTTTGAAAATTTTAGTGGGTAAGAGTTATGCCCCCTTGATTAAGCGATTTCATCAAATATTGGGAAAACCGTCGCTTTTTTGGAATTTTTGGACCAACTTATGTCGTTCGAAATGATCTCAGCTACATTTTGATATGCCACAACCCTACTTTTGGTGACTTAGATGACTTGGAATTCTTGCGCGTTGAGGGTTACGAGGCTTTAATAAGTGCGATTACGCCCAAATTAGGGAAAACCGGCACTTTTTTGGTCTTCGGAAATGGATAAAAGTTCTTCGTGATGGTCCCAGGAGCAATTAGATGGGTCACAACCCTATTTTTGCAACTTTGAAAATTTTAGTGGGTAAGAGTTATGCCCCTTGATTAAGCGATTTCATCAAATATTGGGGAAAACCGTTGCTTTTTTGGAATTTTTGGACCAACTTATGTCGTTCGAAATGATCTCAGCTACATTTTGATATGCCACAACCCTACTTTTGGTGACTTAGATGACTTGGAATTCTTGCGCGTTGAGGGTTACGAGGCTTTAATAAGTGCGATTACGCCCAAATTAGGGAAAACCGGCACTTTTTTGGTCTTCGGAAATGGATAAAAGTTCTTCGTGATGGTCCCAGGAGCAATTAGAATGGGTCACAACCCTATTTTTGCAACTTTGAAAATTTTAGTGGGTAAGAGTTATGCCCCTTGATTAAGCGATTTCATCAAATATTGGGAAAACCGTCGCTTTTTTGGAATTTTTGGACCAACTTATGTCGTTCGAAATGATCTCAGCTACATTTTGATATGCCACAACCCTACTTTTGGTGACTTAGATGACTTGGAATTCTTGCGCGTTGAGGGTTACGAGGCTTTAATAAGTGCGATTACGCCCAAATTAGGGAAAACCGGCACTTTTTTGGTCTTCGGAAATGGATAAAAGTTCTTCGTGATGGTCCCAGGAGCAATTAGATGGGTCACAACCCTATTTTTGCAACTTTGAAAATTTTAGTGGGTAAGAGTTATGCCCCTTGATTAAGCGATTTCATCAAATATTGGGAAAACCGTTGCTTTTTTGGAATTTTTGGACCAACTTATGTCGTTCGAAATGATCTCAGCTACATTTTGATATGCCACAACCCTACTTTTGGTGACTTAGATGACTTGGAATTCTTGCGCGTTGAGGGTTACGAGGCTTTAATAAGTGCGATTACGCCCAAATTAGGGAAAACCGGCACTTTTTTGGTCTTCGGAAATGGATAAAAGTTCTTCGTGATGGTCCCAGGGAGCAATTAGATGGGTCACAACCCTATTTTTGCAACTTTGAAAATTTTAGTGGGTAAGAGTTATGCCCCTTGATAAGCGATTTCATCAAATATTGGGAAAAACCGTCGCTTTTTTGGAATTTTTTGGACCAACTTATGTCGTTCGAAATGATCTCAGCTACATTTTGATATGCCACAACCCTACTTTTGGTGACTTAGATGACTTGGAATTCTTGCGCGTTGAGGGGTTACGAGGCTTTAATAAGTGCGATTACGCCCAAAATTAGGGAAAACCGGCACTTTTTTGGTCTTCGGAAATGGATAAAAGTTCTTCGTGATGGTCCCAGGAGCAATTAGATGGGTCACAACCCTATTTTTGCAACTTTGAAAATTTTAGTGGGTAAGAGTTATGCCCCCTTGATTAAGCGATTTCATCAAATATTGGGAAAACCGTCGCTTTTTTGGAATTTTTGGACCAACTTATGTCGTTCGAAATGATCTCAGCTACATTTTGATATGCCACAACCCTACTTTTGGTGACTTAGATGACTTGGAATTCTTGCGCGTTGAGGGTTACGAGGCTTTAATAAGTGCGATTACGCCCAAATTAGGGAAAACCGGCACTTTTTTGGTCTTCGGAAATGGATAAAAAGTTCTTCGTGATGGTCCCAGGAGCAATTAGATGGGGTCACAACCCTATTTTTGCAACTTTGAAAATTTTAGTGGGTAAGAGTTATGCCCCTTGATTAAGCGATTTCATCAAATATTGGGAAAACCGTCGCTTTTTTGGAATTTTTGGACCAACTTATGTCGTTCGAAATGATCTCAGCTACATTTTGAAATGATCTCAGCTACATTTTGATATGCCACAACCCTACTTTTGGTGACTTAGATGACTTGGAATTCTTGCGCGTTGAGGGTTACGAGGCTTTAATAAGTGCGATTACGCCCAAATTAGGGAAAACCGGCACTTTTTTGGTCTTCGGAAATGGATAAAAGTTCTTCGTGATGGTCCCAGGAGCAATTAGATGGGTCACAACCCTATTTTTGCAACTTTGAAAATTTTAGTGGGTAAGAGTTATGCCCCGTGATTAAGCGATTTCATCAAATATTGGGAAAACCGTCGCTTTTTTGGAATTTTTGGACCAACTTATGTCGTTCGAAATGATCTCAGCTACATTTTGATATGCCACAACCCTACTTTTGGTGACTTAGATGACTTGGAATTCTTGCGCGTTGAGGGTTACGAGGCTTTAATAAGTGCGATTACGCCCAAATTAGGGAAAACCGGCACTTTTTTGGTCTTCGGAAATGGATAAAAGTTCTTCGTGATGGTCCCAGGAGCAATTAGATGGGTCACAACCCTATTTTTGCAACTTTGAAAATTTTAGTGGGTAAGAGTTATGCCCCTTGATTAAGCGATTTCATCAAATATTGGGAAAACCGTCGCTTTTTTGGAATTTTTGGACCAACTTATGTCGTTCGAAATGATCTCAGCTACATTTTGATATGCCACAACCCTACTTTTGGTGACTTAGATGACTTGGAATTCTTGCGCGTTGAGGGTTACGAGGCTTTAATAAGTGCGATTACGCCCAAATTAGGGAAAACCGGCACTTTTTTGGTCTTCGGAAATGGATAAAAGTTCTTCGTGATGGTCCCAGGAGCAATTAGATGGGTCACAACCCTATTTTTGCAACTTTGAAAATTTTAGTGGGTAAGAGTTATGCCCCTTGATTAAGCGATTTCATCAAATATTGGGAAAACCGTCGCTTTTTTGGAATTTTTGGACCATCTTATGTCGTTCGAAATGATCTCAGCTACATTTTGATATGCCACAACCCTACTTTTGGTGACTTAGATGACTTGGAATTCTTGCGCGTTGAGGGTTACGAGGCTTTAATAAGTGCGATTACGCCCAAATTAGGGAAAACCGGCACTTTTTTGGTCTTCGGAAATGGATAAAAGTTCTTCGTGATGGTCCCAGGAGCAATTAGATGGGTCACAACCCTATTTTTGCAACTTTGAAAATTTTAGTGGGTAAGAGTTATGCCCCTTGATTAAGCGATTTCATCAAATATTGGGAAAACCGTCGCTTTTTTGGAATTTTTGGACCAACTTATGTCGTTCGAAATGATCTCAGCTACATTTTGATATGCCACAACCCTACTTTTGGTGACTTAGATGACTTGGAATTCTTGCGCGTTGAGGGTTACGAGGCTTTAATAAGTGCGATTACGCCCAAATTAGGGAAAACCGGCACTTTTTTGGTCTTCGGAAATGGATAAAAGTTCTTCGTGATGGTCCCAGGAGCAATTAGATGGGTCACAACCCTATTTTTGCAACTTTGAAAATTTTAGTGGGTAAGAGTTATGCCCCTTGATTAAGCGATTTCATCAAATATTGGGAAAACCGTCGCTTTTTTTGAATTTTTGGACCAACTTATGTCGTTCGAAATGATCTCAGCTACATTTTGATATGCCACAACCCTACTTTTGGTGACTTAGATGACTTGGAATTCTTGCGCGTTGAGGGTTACGAGGCTTTAATAAGTGCGATTACGCCAAAATTAGGGAAAACCGGCACTTTTTTGGTCTTCGGAAATGGATAAAAGTTCTTCGTGATGGTCCCAGGAGCAATTAGATGGGTCACAACCCTATTTTTGCAACTTTGAAAATTTTAGTGGGTAAGAGTTATGCCCCTTGATTAAGCGATTTCATCAAATATTGGGAAAACCGTCGCTTTTTTGGAATTTTTGGACCAACTTATGTCGTTCGAAATGATCTCAGCTACATTTTGATATGCCACAACCCTACTTTTGGTGACTTAGATGACTTGGAATTCTTGCGCGTTGAGGGTTACGAGGCTTTAATAAGTGCGATTACGCCCAAATTAGGGAAAACCGGCACTTTTTTGGTCTTCGGAAATGGATAAAAGTTCTTCGTGATGGTCCCAGGAGCAATTAGATGGGTCACAACCCTATTTTTGCAACTTTGAAAATTTTAGTGGGTAAGAGTTATGCCCCTTGATTAAGCGATTTCATCAAATATTGGGAAAACCGTCGCTTTTTTGGAATTTTTGGACCAACTTATGTCGTTCGAAATGATCTCAGCTACATTTTGATATGCCACAACCCTACTTTTGGTGACTTAGATGACTTGGAATTCTTGCGCGTTGAGGGTTACGAGGCTTTAATAAGTGCGATTACGCCCAAATTAGGGAAAACCGGCACTTTTTTGGTCTTCGGAAATGGATAAAAGTTCTTCGTGATGGTCCCAGGAGCAATTAGATGGGTCACAACCCTATTTTTGCAACTTTGAAAATTTTAGTGGGTAAGAGTTATGCCCCTTGATTAAGCGATTTCATCAAATATTGGGAAAACCGTCGCTTTTTTGGAATTTTTGGACCAACTTATGTCGTTCGAAATGATCTCAGCTACATTTTGATATGCCACAACCCTACTTTTGGTGACTTAGATGACTTGGAATTCTTGCGCGTTGAGGGTTACGAGGCTTTAATAAGTGCGATTACGCCCAAATTAGGGAAAACCGGCACTTTTTTGGTCTTCGGAAATGGATAAAAGTTCTTCGTGATGGTCCCAGGAGCAATTAGATGGGTCACAACCCTATTTTTGCAACTTTGAAAATTTTAGTGGGTAAGAGTTATGCCCCTTGATTAAGCGATTTCATCAAATATTGGGAAAACCGTCGCTTTTTTGGAATTTTTGGACCAACTTATGTCGTTCGAAATGATCTCAGCTACATTTTGATATGCCACAACCCTACTTTTGGTGACTTAGATGACTTGGAATTCTTGCGCGTTGAGGGTTACGAGGCTTTAATAAGTGCGATTACGCCCAAATTAGGGAAAACCGGCACTTTTTTGGTCTTCGGAAATGGATAAAAGTTCTTCGTGATGGTCCCAGGAGCAATTAGATGGGTCACAACCCTATTTTTGCAACTTTGAAAATTTTAGTGGGTAAGAGTTATGCCCCTTGATTAAGCGATTTCATCAAATATTGGGAAAACCGTCGCTTTTTTGGAATTTTTGGACCAACTTATGTCGTTCGAAATGATCTCAGCTACATTTTGATATGCCACAACCCTACTTTTGGTGACTTAGATGACTTGGAATTCTTGCGCGTTGAGGGTTACGAGGCTTTAATAAGTGCGATTACGCCCAAATTAGGGAAAACCGGCACTTTTTTGGTCTTCGGAAATGGATAAAAGTTCTTCGTGATGGTCCCAGGAGCAATTAGATGGGTCACAACCCTATTTTTGCAACTTTGAAAATTTTAGTGGGTAAGAGTTATGCCCCTTGATTAAGCGATTTCATCAAATATTGGGAAAACCGTCGCTTTTTTGGAATTTTTGGACCAACTTATGTCGTTCGAAATGATCTCAGCTACATTTTGATATGCCACAACCCTACTTTTGGTGACTTAGATGACTTGGAATTCTTGCGCGTTGAGGGTTACGAGGCTTTAATAAGTGCGATTACGCCCAAATTAGGGAAAACCGGCACTTTTTTGGTCTTCGGAAATGGATAAAAGTTCTTCGTGATGGTCCCAGGAGCAATTAGATGGGTCACAACCCTATTTTTGCAACTTTGAAATTTTAGTGGGTAAGAGTTATGCCCCTTGATTAAGCGATTTCATCAAATATTGGGAAAACCGTCGCTTTTTTGGAATTTTTGGACCAACTTATGTCGTTCGAAATGATCTCAGCTACATTTTGATATGCCACAACCCTACTTTTGGTGACTTAGATGACTTGGAATTCTTGCGCGTTGAGGGTTACGAGGCTTTAATAAGTGCGATTACGCCCAAATTAGGGAAAACCGGCACTTTTTTGGTCTTCGGAAATGGATAAAAGTTCTTCGTGATGGTCCCAGGAGCAATTAGATGGGTCACAACCCTATTTTTGCAACTTTGAAAATTTTAGTGGGTAAGAGTTATGCCCCTTGATTAAGCGATTTCATCAAATATTGGGAAAACCGTCGCTTTTTTGGAATTTTTGGACCAACTTATGTCGTTCGAAATGATCTCAGCTACATTTTGATATGCCACAACCCTACTTTTGGTGACTAAGATGACTTGGAATTCTTGCGCGTTGAGGGTTACGAGGCTTTAATAAGTGCGATTACGCCCAAATTAGGGAAAACCGGCACTTTTTTGGTCTTCGGAAATGGATAAAAGTTCTTCGTGATGGTCCCAGGAGCAATTAGATGGGTCACAACCCTATTTTTGCAACTTTGAAAATTTTAGTGGGTAAGAGTTATGCCCCTTGATTAAGCGATTTCATCAAATATTGGGAAAACCGTCGCTTTTTTGGAATTTTTGGACCAACTTATGTCGTTCGAAATGATCTCAGCTACATTTTGATATGCCACAACCCTACTTTTGGTGACTTAGATGACTTGGAATTCTTGCGCGTTGAGGGTTACGAGGCTTTAATAAGTGCGATTACGCCCAAATTAGGGAAAACCGGCACTTTTTTGGTCTTCGGAAATGGATAAAAGTTCTTCGTGATGGTCCCAGGAGCAATTAGATGGGTCACAACCCTATTTTTGCAACTTTGAAAATTTTAGTGGGTAAGAGTTATGCCCCTTGATTAAGCGATTTCATCAAATATTGGGAAAACCGTCGCTTTTTGGAATTTTTGGACCAACTTGTGTCGTTCGAAATGATCTCAGCTACATTTTGATATGCCACAACCCTACTTTTGGTGACTTAGATGACTTGGAATTCTTGCGCGTTGAGGGTTACGAGGCTTTAATAAGTGCGATTACGCCCAAATTAGGGAAAACCGGCACTTTTTTGGTCTTCGGAAATGGATAAAAGTTCTTCGTGATGGTCCCAGGAGCAATTAGATGGGTCACAACCCTATTTTTGCAACTTTGAAAATTTTAGTGGGTAAGAGTTATGCCCCTTGATTAAGCGATTTCATCAAATATTGGGAAAACCGTCGCTTTTTTGGAATTTTTGGACCAACTTATGTCGTTCGAAATGATCTCAGCTACATTTTGATATGCCACAACCCTACTTTTGGTGACTTAGATGACTTGGAATTCTTGCGCGTTGAGGGTTACGAGGCTTTAATAAGTGCGATTACGCCCAAATTAGGGAAAACCGGCACTTTTTTGGTCTTCGGAAATGGATAAAAGTTCTTCGTGATGGTCCCAGGAGCAATTAGATGGGTCACAACCCTATTTTTGCAACTTTGAAAATTTTAGTGGGTAAGAGTTATGCCCCTTGATTAAGCGATTTCATCAAATATTGGGAAAACCGTCGCTTTTTTGGAATTTTTGGACCAACTTATGTCGTTCGAAATGATCTCAGCTACATTTTGATATGCCACAACCCTACTTTTGGTGACTTAGATGACTTGGAATTCTTGCGCGTTGAGGGTTACGAGGCTTTAATAAGTGCGATTACGCCCAAATTAGGGAAAACCGGCACTTTTTTGGTCTTCGGAAATGGATAAAAGTTCTTCGTGATGGTCCCAGGAGCAATTAGATGGGTCACAACCCTATTTTTGCAACTTTGAAAATTTTAGTGGGTAAGAGTTATGCCCCTTGATTAAGCGATTTCATCAAATATTGGGAAAACCGTCGCTTTTTTGGAATTTTTGGACCAACTTATGTCGTTCGAAATGATCTCAGCTACATTTTGATATGCCACAACCCTACTTTTGGTGACTTAGATGACTTGGAATTCTTGCGCGTTGAGGGTTACGAGGCTTTAATAAGTGCGATTACGCCCAAATTAGGGAAAACCGGCACTTTTTTGGTCTTCGGAAATGGATAAAAGTTCTTCGTGATGGTCCCAGGAGCAATTAGATGGGTCACAACCCTATTTTTGCAACTTTGAAAATTTTAGTGGGTAAGAGTTATGCCCCTTGATTAAGCGATTTCATCAAATATTGGGAAAACCGTCGCTTTTTTGGAATTTTTGGACCAACTTATGTCGTTCGAAATGATCTCAGCTACATTTTGATATGCCACAACCCTACTTTTGGTGACTTAGATGACTTGGAATTCTTGCGCGTTGAGGGTTACGAGGCTTTAATAAGTGCGATTACGCCCAAATTAGGGAAAACCGGCACTTTTTTGGTCTTCGGAAATGGATAAAAGTTCTTCGTGATGGTCCCAGGAGCAATTAGATGGGTCACAACCCTATTTTTGCAACTTTGAAAATTTTAGTGGGTAAGAGTTATGCCCCTTGATTAAGCGATTTCATCAAATATTGGGAAAACCGTCGCTTTTTTGGAATTTTTGGACCAACTTATGTCGTTCGAAATGATCTCAGCTACATTTTGATATGCCACAACCCTACTTTTGGTGACTTAGATGACTTGGAATTCTTGCGCGTTGAGGGTTACGAGGCTTTAATAAGTGCGATTACGCCCAAATTAGGGAAAACCGGCACTTTTTGGGTCTTCGGAAATGGATAAAAGTTCTTCGTGATGGTCCCAGGAGCAATTAGATGGGTCACAACCCTATTTTTGCAACTTTGAAAATTTTAGTGGGTAAGAGTTATGCCCCTTGATTAAGCGATTTCATCAAATATTGGGAAAACCGTCGCTTTTTTGGAATTTTTGGACCAACTTATGTCGTTCGAAATGATCTCAGCTACATTTTGATATGCCACAACCCTACTTTTGGTGACTTAGATGACTTGGAATTCTTGCGCGTTGAGGGTTACGAGGCTTTAATAAGTGCGATTACGCCCAAATTAGGGAAAACCGGCACTTTTTTGGTCTTCGGAAATGGATAAAAGTTCTTCGTGATGGTCCCAGGAGCAATTAGATGGGTCACAACCCTATTTTTGCAACTTTGAAAATTTTAGTGGGTAAGAGTTATGCCCCTTGATTAAGCGATTTCATCAAATATTGGGAAAACCGTCGCTTTTTTGGAATTTTTGGACCAACTTATGTCGTTCGAAATGATCTCAGCTACATTTTGATATGCCACAACCCTACTTTTGGTGACTTAGATGACTTGGAATTCTTGCGCGTTGAGGGTTACGAGGCTTTAATAAGTGCGATTACGCCCAAATTAGGGAAAACCGGCACTTTTTTGGTCTTCGGAAATGGATAAAAGTTCTTCGTGATGGTCCCAGGAGCAATTAGATGGGTCACAACCCTATTTTTGCAACTTTGAAAATTTTAGTGGGTAAGAGTTATGCCCCTTGATTAAGCGATTTCATCAAATATTGGGAAAACCGTCGCTTTTTTGGAATTTTTGGACCAACTTATGTCGTTCGAAATGATCTCAGCTACATTTTGATATGCCACAACCCTACTTTTGGTGACTTAGATGACTTGGAATTCTTGCGCGTTGAGGGTTACGAGGCTTTAATAAGTGCGATTACGCCCAAATTAGGGAAAACCGGCACTTTTTTGGTCTTCGGAAATGGATAAAAGTTCTTCGTGATGGTCCCAGGAGCAATTAGATGGGTCACAACCCTATTTTTGCAACTTTGAAAATTTTAGTGGGTAAGAGTTATGCCCCTTGATTAAGCGATTTCATCAAATATTGGGAAAACCGTCGCTTTTTTGGAATTTTTGGACCAACTTATGTCGTTCGAAATGATCTCAGCTACATTTTGATATGCCACAACCCTACTTTTGGTGACTTAGATGACTTGGAATTCTTGCGCGTTGAGGGTTACGAGGCTTTAATAAGTGCGATTACGCCCAAATTAGGGAAAACCGGCACTTTTTTGGTCTTCGGAAATGGATAAAAGTTCTTCGTGATGGTCCCAGGAGCAATTAGATGGGTCACAACCCTATTTTTGCAACTTTGAAAATTTTAGTGGGTAAGAGTTATGCCCCTTGATTAAGCGATTTCATCAAATATTGGGAAAACCGTCGCTTTTTTGGAATTTTTGGACCAACTTATGTCGTTCGAAATGATCTCAGCTACATTTTGATATGCCACAACCCTACTTTTGGTGACTTAGATGACTTGGAATTCTTGCGCGTTGAGGGTTACGAGGCTTTAATAAGTGCGATTACGCCCAAATTAGGGAAAACCGGCACTTTTTTGGTCTTCGGAAATGGATAAAAGTTCTTCGTGATGGTCCCAGGAGCAATTAGATGGGTCACAACCCTATTTTTGCAACTTTGAAAATTTTAGTGGGTAAGAGTTATGCCCCTTGATTAAGCGATTTCATCAAATATTGGGAAAACCGTCGCTTTTTTGGAATTTTTGGACCAACTTATGTCGTTCGAAATGATCTCAGCTACATTTTGATATGCCACAACCCTACTTTTGGTGACTTAGATGACTTGGAATTCTTGCGCGTTGAGGGTTACGAGGCTTTAATAAGTGCGATTACGCCCAAATTAGGGAAAACCGGCACTTTTTTGGTCTTCGGAAATGGATAAAAGTTCTTCGTGATGGTCCCAGGAGCAATTAGATGGGTCACAACCCTATTTTTGCAACTTTGAAAATTTTAGTGGGTAAGAGTTATGCCCCTTGATTAAGCGATTTCATCAAATATTGGGAAAACCGTCGCTTTTTTGGAATTTTTGGACCAACTTATGTCGTTCGAAATGATCTCAGCTACATTTTGATATGCCACAACCCTACTTTTGGTGACTTAGATGACTTGGAATTCTTGCGCGTTGAGGGTTACGAGGCTTTAATAAGTGCGATTACGCCCAAATTAGGGAAAACCGGCACTTTTTTGGTCTTCGGAAATGGATAAAAGTTCTTCGTGATGGTCCCAGGAGCAATTAGATGGGTCACAACCCTATTTTTGCAACTTTGAAAATTTTAGTGGGTAAGAGTTATGCCCCTTGATTAAGCGATTTCATCAAATATTGGGAAAACCGTCGCTTTTTTGGAATTTTTGGACCAACTTATGTCGTTCGAAATGATCTCAGCTACATTTTGATATGCCACAACCCTACTTTTGGTGACTTAGATGACTTGGAATTCTTGCGCGTTGAGGGTTACGAGGCTTTAATAAGTGCGATTACGCCCAAATTAGGGAAAACCGGCACTTTTTTGGTCTTCGGAAATGGATAAAAGTTCTTCGTGATGGTCCCAGGAGCAATTAGATGGGTCACAACCCTATTTTTGCAACTTTGAAAATTTTAGTGGGTAAGAGTTATGCCCCTTGATTAAGCGATTTCATCAAATATTGGGAAAACCGTCGCTTTTTTGGAATTTTTGGACCAACTTATGTCGTTCGAAATGATCTCAGCTACATTTTGATATGCCACAACCCTACTTTTGGTGACTTAGATGACTTGGAATTCTTGCGCGTTGAGGGTTACGAGGCTTTAATAAGTGCGATTACGCCCAAATTAGGGAAAACCGGCACTTTTTTGGTCTTCGGAAATGGATAAAAGTTCTTCGTGATGGTCCCAGGAGCAATTAGATGGGTCACAACCCTATTTTTGCAACTTTGAAAATTTTAGTGGGTAAGAGTTATGCCCCTTGATTAAGCGATTTCATCAAATATTGGGAAAACCGTCGCTTTTTTGGAATTTTTGGACCAACTTATGTCGTTCGAAATGATCTCAGCTACATTTTGATATGCCACAACCCTACTTTTGGTGACTTAGATGACTTGGAATTCTTGCGCGTTGAGGGTTACGAGGCTTTAATAAGTGCGATTACGCCCAAATTAGGGAAAACCGGCACTTTTTTGGTCTTCGGAAATGGATAAAAGTTCTTCGTGATGGTCCCAGGAGCAATTAGATGGGTCACAACCCTATTTTTGCAACTTTGAAAATTTTAGTGGGTAAGAGTTATGCCCCTTGATTAAGCGATTTCATCAAATATTGGGAAAACCGTCGCTTTTTTGGAATTTTTGGACCAACTTATGTCGTTCGAAATGATCTCAGCTACATTTTGATATGCCACAACCCTACTTTTGGTGACTTAGATGACTTGGAATTCTTGCGCGTTGAGGGTTACGAGGCTTTAATAAGTGCGATTACGCCCAAATTAGGGAAAACCGGCACTTTTTTGGTCTTCGGAAATGGATAAAAGTTCTTCGTGATGGTCCCAGGAGCAATTAGATGGGTCACAACCCTATTTTTGCAACTTTGAAAATTTTAGTGGGTAAGAGTTATGCCCCTTGATTAAGCGATTTCATCAAATATTGGGAAAACCGTCGCTTTTTTGGAATTTTTGGACCAACTTATGTCGTTCGAAATGATCTCAGCTACATTTTGATATGCCACAACCCTACTTTTGGTGACTTAGATGACTTGGAATTCTTGCGCGTTGAGGGTTACGAGGCTTTAATAAGTGCGATTACGCCCAAATTAGGGAAAACCGGCACTTTTTTGGTCTTCGGAAATGGATAAAAGTTCTTCGTGATGGTCCCAGGAGCAATTAGATGGGTCACAACCCTATTTTTGCAACTTTGAAAATTTTAGTGGGTAAGAGTTATGCCCCTTGATTAAGCGATTTCATCAAATATTGGGAAAACCGTCGCTTTTTTGGAATTTTTGGACCAACTTATGTCGTTCGAAATGATCTCACTACATTTTGATATGCCACAACCCTACTTTTGGTGACTTAGATGACTTGGAATTCTTGCGCGTTGAGGGTTACGAGGCTTTAATAAGTGCGATTACGCCCAAATTAGGGAAAACCGGCACTTTTTTGGTCTTCGGAAATGGATAAAAGTTCTTCGTGATGGTCCCAGGAGCAATTAGATGGGTCACAACCCTATTTTTGCAACTTTGAAAATTTTAGTGGGTAAGAGTTATGCCCCTTGATTAAGCGATTTCATCAAATATTGGGAAAACCGTCGCTTTTTTGGAATTTTTGGACCAACTTATGTCGTTCGAAATGATCTCAGCTACATTTTGATATGCCACAACCCTACTTTTGGTGACTTAGATGACTTGGAATTCTTGCGCGTTGAGGGTTACGAGGCTTTAATAAGTGCGATTACGCCCAAATTAGGGAAAACCGGCACTTTTTTGGTCTTCGGAAATGGATAAAAGTTCTTCGTGATGGTCCCAGGAGCAATTAGATGGGTCACAACCCTATTTTTGCAACTTTGAAAATTTTAGTGGGTAAGAGTTATGCCCCTTGATTAAGCGATTTCATCAAATATTGGGAAAACCGTCGCTTTTTTGGAATTTTTGGACCAACTTATGTCGTTCGAAATGATCTCAGCTACATTTTGATATGCCACAACCCTACTTTTGGTGACTTAGATGACTTGGAATTCTTGCGCGTTGAGGGAAAACCGGCACTTTTTTGGTCTTCGGAAATGGATAAAAGTTCTTCGTGATGGTCCCAGGAGCAATTAGATGGGTCACAACCCTATTTTTGCAACTTTGAAAATTTTAGTGGGTAAGAGTTATGCCCCTTGATTAAGCGATTTCATCAAATATTGGGAAAACCGTCGCTTTTTTTGGAATTTTTGGACCAACTTATGTCGTTCGAAATGATCTCAGCTACATTTTGATATGCCACAACCCTACTTTTGGTGACTTAGATGACTTGGAATTCTTGCGCGTTGAGGGTTACGAGGCTTTAAATAAGTGCGATTACGCCCAAATTAGGGAAAACCGGCACTTTTTTGGTCTTCGGAAATGGATAAAAGTTCTTCGTGATGGTCCCAGGAGCAATTAGATGGGTCACAACCCTATTTTTTGCAACTTTGAAAATTTTAGTGGGTAAGAGTTATGCCCCTTGATTAAGCGATTTCATCAAATATTGGGAAAAACCCGTCGCTTTTTTGGAATTTTTGGACCAACTTATGTCGTTCGAAATGATCTCAGCTACATTTTGATATGCCACAAACCCTACTTTTGGTGACTTAGATGACTTGGAATTCTTGCGCGTTGAGGGTTACGAGGCTTTAATAAGTGCAATTACGCCCAAATTAGGGAAAAACCGGCACTTTTTGTGGTCTTCGGAAATGGATAAAAGTTCTTCGTGATGGTCCCAGGAGCAATTAGATGGGTCACAACCCTATTTTTGCAACTTTGAAAATTTTAGTGGGTAAGAGTTATGCCCCTTGATTTAGCGATTTCATCAAATATTGGGAAAACCGTCGCTTTTTTGGAATTTTTGGACCAACTTATGTCGTTCGAAATGATCTCAGCTACATTTTTGATATGCCACAACCCTACTTTTGGTGACTTAGATGACTTGGAATTCTTGCGCGTTGAGGGTTACGAGGCTTTAATAAGTGCGATTACGCCCAAATTAGGGAAAAACCGGCACTTTTTTGGTCTTCGGAAATGGATAAAAGTTCTTCGCGATGGTCCCAGGAGCAATTAGATGGGTCACAACCCTATTTTTGCAACTTTGAAAATTTTAGTGGGGTAAGAGTTATGCCCCTTGATTAAGCGATTTCATCAAATATTGGGAAAACCGTCGCTTTTTTTTGGAATTTTTGGACCAACTTATGTCCGTTCGAAATGATCTCAGCTACATTTTGATATGCCACAAACCCTACTTTTGGTGACTTAGATGACTTGGAATTCTTGCGCGTTGAGGGTTACGAGGCTTTAATAAGTGCGATTACGCCCAAATTAGGGAAAACCGGCACTTTTTTGGTCTTCGGAAATGGATAAAAGTTCTTCGTGATGGTCCCAGGAGCAATTAGATGGGTCACAACCCTATTTTTGCAACTTTGAAAATTTTAGTGGGTAAGAGTTATGCCCCTTGATTAAGCGATTTCATCAAATATTGGGAAAACCGTCGCTTTTTTGGAATTTTTGGACCAACTTATGTCGTTCGAAATGATCTCAGCTACATATTTGATATGCCCACAACCCTACTTTTAGGTGACTTAGATGACTTGGAATTCTTGCGCGTTGAGGGTTACGAGGCTTTAATAAGTGCGATTACGCCCAAATTAGGGAAAACCGGCACTTTTTTGGTCTTCGGAAATGGATAAAAGTTCTTCGTGATGGTCCCAGGAGCAATTAGATGGGTCACAACCCTATTTTTGCAACTTTGAAAATTTTAGTGGGTAAGAGTTATGCCCCTTGATTAAGCGATTTCATCAAATATTGGGAAAACCGTCGCTTTTTTGGAATTTTTTGGACCAACTTATGTCGTTCGAAATGATCTCAGCTACATTTTGATATGCCACAACCCTACTTTTGGTGACTTAGATGACTTGGAATTCTTGCGCGTTGAGGGTTACGAGGCTTTAATAAGTGCGATTATACGCCCAAATTAGGGAAAACCGGCACTTTTTTTGGTCTTCGGAAATGGATAAAAGTTCTTTCGTGATGGTCCCAGGAGCAATTAGATGGGTCACAACCCTATTTTTGCAACTTTGAAAATTTTAGTGGGTAAGAGTTATGCCCCTTGATTAAGCGATTTCATCAAATATTGGGAAAACCGTCGCTTTTTTGGAATTTTTGGACCAACTTATGTCGTTCGAAATGATCTCAGCTACATTTTGATATGCCACAACCCTACTTTTGGTGACTTAGATGACTTGGAATTCTTGCGCGTTGAGGGTTACGAGGCTTTAATAAGTGCGATTACGCCCAAATTAGGGAAAACCGGCACTTTTTTGGTCTTCGGAAATGGATAAAAGTTCTTCGTGATGGTCCCAGGAGCAATTAGATGGGGTCACAACCCTATTATTTGCAACTTTGAAAATTTTAGTGGGTAAGAGTTATGCCCCCTTGATTAAGCGATTTCATCAAATATTGGGAAAACCGTCGCTTTTTTGGAATTTTTTGGACCAACTTATGTCGTTCGAAATGATCTCAGCTACATTTTGATATGCCACAACCCTACTTTTTGGTGACTTAGATGACTTGGAATTCTTGCGCGTTGAGGGTTACGAGGCTTTAATAAGTGCGATTACGCCCAAATTAGGGAAAACCGGCACTTTTTTGGTCTTCGGAAATGGATAAAAGTTCTTCGTGATGGTCCCAGGAGCAATTAGATGGGTCACAACCCTATTTTTGCAACTTTGAAAATTTTAGTGGGTAAGAGTTATGCCCCTTGATTAAGCGATTTCATCAAATATTGTGAAAAACCGTCGCTTTTGTGGAATTTTTGGACCAACTTATGTCGTTCGAAAATGATCTCAGCTACATTTTTGATATGCCACAACCCTACTTTTTGGTGACTTAGATGACTTGGAATTCTTGCGCGTTGAGGGTTACGAGGCTTTAATAAGTGCGATTACGCCCAAATTAGGGAAAAACCGGCACTTTTTTTGGTCTTCGGAAATGGATAAAAGTTCTTTCGTGATGGTCCCAGGAGCAATTAGATGGGTCACAACCCTATTTTTGCAACTTTGAAAATTTTAGTGGGTAAGAGTTATGCCCCTTGATTAAGCGATTTCATCAAATATTGGGAAAACCGTCGCTTTTTTTGGAATTTTTGGACCAACTTATGTCGTTCGAAATGATCTCAGCTACATTTTGATATGCCACAACCCTACTTTTGGTGACTTAGATGACTTGGAATTCTTGCGCGTTGAGGGTTACGAGGCTTTAATAAGTGCGATTACGCCCAAATTAGGGAAAACCGGCACTTTTTTGGTCTTCGGAAATGGATAAAAGTTCTTCGTGATGGTCCCAGGAGCAATTAGATGGGTCACAACCCTATTTTTTGCAACTTTGAAAATTTTAGTGGGTAAGAGTTATGCCCCTTGATTAAGCGATTTCATCAAATATTTGGGAAAACCGTCGCTTTTTTGGAATTTTTGGACCAACTTATGTCGTTCGAAATGATCTCAGCTACATTTTGATATGCCACAACCCTACTTTTGGTGACTTAGATGACTTGGAATTCTTGCGCGTTGAGGGTTACGAGGCTTTAATAAGTGCGATTACGCCCCAAATTAGGGAAAACCGGCACTTTTTTGGTCTTCGGAAATGGATAAAAGTTCTTCGTGATGGTCCCAGGAGCAATTAGATGGGTCACAACCCTATTTTTGCAACTTTGAAAATTTTAGTGGGTAAGAGTTATGCCCCCTTGATTAAGCGATTTCATCAAATATTGGGAAAACCGTCGCTTTTTTGGAATTTTTGGACCAACTTATGTCGTTCGAAATGATCTCAGCTACATTTTGATATGCCACAGACCCTACTTTTGGTGACTTAGATGACTTGGAATTCTTGCGCGTTGAGGGTTACGAGGCTTTAATAAGTGCGATTACGCCCAAATTAGGGAAAACCGGCACTTTTTTGGTCTTCGGAAATGGATAAAAGTTCTTCGTGATGGTCCCAGGAGCAATTAGATGGGTCACAACCCTATTTTTGCAACTTTGAAAATTTTTAGTGGGTAAGAGTTATGCCAACTTTGAAAATTTTAGTGGGTAAGAGTTATGCCCCTTGATTAAGCGATTTCATCAAATATTGGGAAAACCGTCGCTTTTTTGGAATTTTTGGACCAACTTATGTCGTTCGAAATGATCTCAGCTACATTTTGATATGCCACAACCCTACTTTTGGTGACTTAGATGACTTGGAATTCTTGCGCGTTGAGGGTTACGAGGCTTTAATAAGTGCGATTACGCCCAAATTAGGGAAAACCGGCACTTTTTTGGTCTTCGGAAATGGATAAAAGTTCTTCGTGATGGTCCCAGGAGCAATTAGATGGGTCACAACCCTATTTTTGCAACTTTGAAAATTTTAGTGGGTAAGAGTTATGCCCCTTGATTAAGCGATTTCATCAAATATTGGGAAAACCGTCGCTTTTTTGGAATTTTTGGACCAACTTATGTCGTTCGAAATGATCTCAGCTACATTTTGATATGCCACAACCCTACTTTTGGTGACTTAGATGACTTGGAATTCTTGCGCGTTGAGGGTTACGAGGCTTTAATAAGTGCGATTACGCCCAAATTAGGGAAAACCGGCACTTTTTTGGTCTTCGGAAATGGATAAAAGTTCTTCGTGATGGTCCCAGGAGCAATTAGATGGGTCACAACCCTATTTTTGCAACTTTGAAAATTTTAGTGGGTAAGAGTTATGCCCCTTGATTAAGCGATTTCATCAAATATTGGGAAAACCGTCGCTTTTTTGGAATTTTTGGACCAACTTATGTCGTTCGAAATGATCTCAGCTACATTTTGATATGCCACAACCCTACTTTTGGTGACTTAGATGACTTGGAATTCTTGCGCGTTGAGGGTTACGAGGCTTTAATAAGTGCGATTACGCCCAAATTAGGGAAAACCGGCACTTTTTTGGTCTTCGGAAATGGATAAAAGTTCTTCGTGATGGTCCCAGGAGCAATTAGATGGGTCACAACCCTATTTTTGCAACTTTGAAAATTTTAGTGGGTAAGAGTTATGCCCCTTGATTAAGCGATTTCATCAAATATTGGGAAAACCGTCGCTTTTTTGGAATTTTTGGACCAACTTATGTCGTTCGAAATGATCTCAGCTACATTTTGATATGCCACAACCCTACTTTTGGTGACTTAGATGACTTGGAATTCTTGCGCGTTGAGGGTTACGAGGCTTTAATAAGTGCGATTACGCCCAAATTAGGGAAAACCGGCACTTTTTTGGTCTTCGGAAATGGATAAAAGTTCTTCGTGATGGTCCCAGGAGCAATTAGATGGGTCACAACCCTATTTTTGCAACTTTGAAAATTTTAGTGGGTAAGAGTTATGCCCCTTGATTAAGCGATTTCATCAAATATTGGGAAAACCGTCGCTTTTTTGGAATTTTTGGACCAACTTATGTCGTTCGAAATGATCTCAGCTACATTTTGATATGCCACAACCCTACTTTTGGTGACTTAGATGACTTGGAATTCTTGCGCGTTGAGGGTTACGAGGCTTTAATAAGTGCGATTACGCCCAAATTAGGGAAAACCGGCACTTTTTTGGTCTTCGGAAATGGATAAAAGTTCTTCGTGATGGTCCCAGGAGCAATTAGATGGGTCACAACCCTATTTTTGCAACTTTGAAAATTTTAGTGGGTAAGAGTTATGCCCCTTGATTAAGCGATTTCATCAAATATTGGGAAAACCGTCGCTTTTTTGGAATTTTTGGAACAACTTATGTCGTTCGAAATGATCTCAGCTACATTTTGATATGCCACAACCCTACTTTTGGTGACTTAGATGACTTGGAATTCTTGCGCGTTGAGGGTTACGAGGCTTTAATAAGTGCGATTACGCCCAAATTAGGGAAAACCGGCACTTTTTTGGTCTTCGGAAATGGATAAAAGTTCTTCGTGATGGTCCCAGGAGCAATTAGATGGGTCACAACCCTATTTTTGCAACTTTGAAAATTTTAGTGGGTAAGAGTTATGCCCCTTGATTAAGCGATTTCATCAAATATTGGGAAAACCGTCGCTTTTTTGGAATTTTTGGACCAACTTATGTCGTTCGAAATGATCTCAGCTACATTTTGATATGCCACAACCCTACTTTTGGTGACTTAGATGACTTGGAATTCTTGCGCGTTGAGGGTTACGAGGCTTTAATAAGTGCGATTACGCCCAAATTAGGGAAAACCGGCACTTTTTTGGTCTTCGGAAATGGATAAAAGTTCTTCGTGATGGTCCCAGGAGCAATTAGATGGGTCACAACCCTATTTTTGCAACTTTGAAAATTTTAGTGGGTAAGAGTTATGCCCCTTGATTAAGCGATTTCATCAAATATTGGGAAAACCGTCGCTTTTTTGGAATTTTTGGACCAACTTATGTCGTTCGAAATGATCTCAGCTACATTTTGATATGCCACAACCCTACTTTTGGTGACTTAGATGACTTGGAATTCTTGCGCGTTGAGGGTTACGAGGCTTTAATAAGTGCGATTACGCCCAAATTAGGGAAAACCGGCACTTTTTTGGTCTTCGGAAATGGATAAAAGTTATTCGTGATGGTCCCAGGAGCAATTAGATGGGTCACAACCCTATTTTTGCAACTTTGAAAATTTTAGTGGGTAAGAGTTATGCCCCTTGATTAAGCGATTTCATCAAATATTGGGAAAACTGTCGCTTTTTTGGAATTTTTGGACCAACTTATGTCGTTCGAAATGATCTCAGCTACATTTTGATATGCCACAACCCTACTTTTGGTGACTTAGATGACTTGGAATTCTTGCGCGTTGAGGGTTACGAGGCTTTAATAAGTGCGATTACGCCCAAATTAGGGAAAACCGGCACTTTTTTGGTCTTCGGAAATGGATAAAAGTTCTTCGTGATGGTCCCAGGAGCAATTAGATGGGTCACAACCCTATTTTTGCAACTTTGAAAATTTTAGTGGGTAAGAGTTATGCCCCTTGATTAAGCGATTTCATCAAATATTGGGAAAACCGTCGCTTTTTTGGAATTTTTGGACCAACTTATGTCGTTCGAAATGATCTCAGCTACATTTTGATATGCCACAACCCTACTTTTGGTGACTTAGATGACTTGGAATTCTTGCGCGTTGAGGGTTACGAGGCTTTAATAAGTGCGATTACGCCCAAATTAGGGAAAACCGGCACTTTTTTGGTCTTCGGAAATGGATAAAAGTTCTTCGTGATGGTCCCAGGAGCAATTAGATGGGTCACAACCCTATTTTTGCAACTTTGAAAATTTTAGTGGGTAAGAGTTATGCCCCTTGATTAAGCGATTTCATCAAATATTGGGAAAACCGTCGCTTTTTTGGAATTTTTGGACCAACTTATGTCGTTCGAAATGATCTCAGCTACATTTTGATATGCCACAACCCTACTTTTGGTGACTTAGATGACTTGGAATTCTTGCGCGTTGAGGGTTACGAGGCTTTAATAAGTGCGATTACGCCCAAATTAGGGAAAACCGGCACTTTTTTGGTCTTCGGAAATGGATAAAAGTTCTTCGTGATGGTCCCAGGAGCAATTAGATGGGTCACAACCCTATTTTTGCAACTTTGAAAATTTTAGTGGGTAAGAGTTATGCCCCTTGATTAAGCGATTTCATCAAATATTGGGAAAACCGTCGCTTTTTTGGAATTTTTGGACCAACTTATGTCGTTCGAAATGATCTCAGCTACATTTTGATATGCCACAACCCTACTTTTGGTGACTTAGATGACTTGGAATTCTTGCGCGTTGAGGGTTACGAGGCTTTAATAAGTGCGATTACGCCCAAATTAGGGAAAACCGGCACTTTTTCGGTCTTCGGAAATGGATAAAAGTTCTTCGTGATGGTCCCAGGAGCAATTAGATGGGTCACAACCCTATTTTTGCAACTTTGAAAATTTTAGTGGGTAAGAGTTATGCCCCTTGATTAAGCGATTTCATCAAATATTGGGAAAACCGTCGCTTTTTTGGAATTTTTGGACCAACTTATGTCGTTCGAAATGATCTCAGCTACATTTTGATATGCCACAACCCTACTTTTGGTGACTTAGATGACTTGGAATTCTTGCGCGTTGAGGGTTACGAGGCTTTAATAAGTGCGATTACGCCCAAATTAGGGAAAACCGGCACTTTTTTGGTCTTCGGAAATGGATAAAAGTTCTTCGTGATGGTCCCAGGAGCAATTAGATGGGTCACAACCCTATTTTTGCAACTTTGAAAATTTTAGTGGGTAAGAGTTATGCCCCTTGATTAAGCGATTTCATCAAATATTGGGAAAACCGTCGCTTTTTTGGAATTTTTGGACCAACTTATGTCGTTCGAAATGATCTCAGCTACATTTTGATATGCCACAACCCTACTTTTGGTGACTTAGATGACTTGGAATTCTTGCGCGTTGAGGGTTACGAGGCTTTAATAAGTGCGATTACGCCCAAATTAGGGAAAACCGGCACTTTTTCGGTCTTCGGAAATGGATAAAAGTTCTTCGTGATGGTCCCAGGAGCAATTAGATGGGTCACAACCCTATTTTTGCAACTTTGAAAATTTTAGTGGGTAAGAGTTATGCCCCTTGATTAAGCGATTTCATCAAATATTGGGAAAACCGTCGCTTTTTTGGAATTTTTGGACCAACTTATGTCGTTCGAAATGATCTCAGCTACATTTTGATATGCCACAACCCTACTTTTGGTGACTTAGATGACTTGGAATTCTTGCGCGTTGAGGGTTACGAGGCTTTAATAAGTGCGATTACGCCCAAATTAGGGAAAACCGGCACTTTTTTGGTCTTCGGAAATGGATAAAAGTTCTTCGTGATGGTCCCAGGAGCAATTAGATGGGTCACAACCCTATTTTTGCAACTTTGAAAATTTTAGTGGGTAAGAGTTATGCCCCTTGATTAAGCGATTTCATCAAATATTGGGAAAACCGTCGCTTTTTTGGAATTTTTGGACCAACTTATGTCGTTCGAAATGATCTCAGCTACATTTTGATATGCCACAACCCTACTTTTGGTGACTTAGATGACTTGGAATTCTTGCTCGTTGAGGGTTACGAGGCTTTAATAAGTGCGATTACGCCCAAATTAGGGAAAACCGGCACTTTTTTGGTCTTCGGAAATGGATAAAAGTTCTTCGTGATGGTCCCAGGAGCAATTAGATGGGTCACAACCCTATTTTTGCAACTTTGAAAATTTTAGTGGGTAAGAGTTATGCCCCTTGATTAAGCGATTTCATCAAATATTGGGAAAACCGTCGCTTTTTTGGAATTTTTGGACCAACTTATGTCGTTCGAAATGATCTCAGCTACATTTTGATATGCCACAACCCTACTTTTGGTGACTTAGATGACTTGGAATTCTTGCGCGTTGAGGGTTACGAGGCTTTAATAAGTGCGATTACGCCCAAATTAGGGAAAACCGGCACTTTTTTGGTCTTCGGAAATGGATAAAAGTTCTTCGTGATGGTCCCAGGAGCAATTAGATGGGTCACAACCCTATTTTTGCAACTTTGAAAATTTTAGTGGGTAAGAGTTATGCCCCTTGATTAAGCGATTTCATCAAATATTGGGAAAACCGTCGCTTTTTTGGAATTTTTGGACCAACTTATGTCGTTCGAAATGATCTCAGCTACATTTTGATATGCCACAACCCTACTTTTGGTGACTTAGATGACTTGGAATTCTTGCGCGTTGAGGGTTACGAGGCTTTAATAAGTGCGATTACGCCCAAATTAGGGAAAACCGGCACTTTTTTGGTCTTCGGAAATGGATAAAAGTTCTTCGTGATGGTCCCAGGAGCAATTAGATGGGTCACAACCCTATTTTTGCAACTTTGAAAATTTTAGTGGGTAAGAGTTATGCCCCTTGATTAAGCGATTTCATCAAATATTGGGAAAACCGTCGCTTTTTTGGAATTTTTGGACCAACTTATGTCGTTCGAAATGATCTCAGCTACATTTTGATATGCCACAACCCTACTTTTGGTGACTTAGATGACTTGGAATTCTTGCGCGTTGAGGGTTACGAGGCTTTAATAAGTGCGATTACGCCCAAATTAGGGAAAACCGGCACTTTTTTGGTCTTCGGAAATGGATAAAAGTTCTTCGTGATGGTCCCAGGAGCAATTAGATGGGTCACAACCGTATTTTTGCAACTTTGAAAATTTTAGTGGGTAAGAGTTATGCCCCTTGATTAAGCGATTTCATCAAATATTGGGAAAACCGTCGCTTTTTTTGGAATTTTTGGACCAACTTATGTCGTTCGAAATGATCTCAGCTACATTTTGATATGCCACAACCCTACTTTTGGTGACTTAGATGACTTGGAATTCTTGCGCGTTGAGGGTTACGAGGCTTTAATAAGTGCGATTACGCCCAAATTAGGGAAAACCGGCACTTTTTTGGTCTTCGGAAATGGATAAAAGTTCTTCGTGATGGTCCCAGGAGCAATTAGATGGGTCACAACCGTATTTTTGCAACTTTGAAAATTTTAGTGGGTAAGAGTTATGCCCCTTGATTAAGCGATTTCATCAAATATTGGGAAAACCGTCGCTTTTTTGGAATTTTTGGACCAACTTATGTCGTTCGAAATGATCTCAGCTACATTTTGATATGCCACAACCCTACTTTTGGTGACTTAGATGACTTGGAATTCTTGCGCGTTGAGGGTTACGAGGCTTTAATAAGTGCGATTACGCCCAAATTAGGGAAAACCGGCACTTTTTTGGTCTTCGGAAATGGATAAAAGTTCTTCGTGATGGTCCCAGGAGCAATTAGATGGGTCACAACCCTATTTTTGCAACTTTGAAAATTTTAGTGGGTAAGAGTTATGCCCCTTGATTAAGCGATTTCATCAAATATTGGGAAAACCGTCGCTTTTTTGGAATTTTTGGACCAACTTATGTCGTTCGAAATGATCTCAGCTACATTTTGATATGCCACAACCCTACTTTTGGTGACTTAGATGACTTGGAATTCTTGCGCGTTGAGGGTTACGAGGCTTTAATAAGTGCGATTACGCCCAAATTAGGGAAAACCGGCACTTTTTTGGTCTTCGGAAATGGATAAAAGTTCTTCGTGATGGTCCCAGGAGCAATTAGATGGGTCACAACCCTATTTTTGCAACTTTGAAAATTTTAGTGGGTAAGAGTTATGCCCCTTGATTAAGCGATTTCATCAAATATTGGGAAAACCGTCGCTTTTTTGGAATTTTTGGACCAACTTATGTCGTTCGAAATGATCTCAGCTACATTTTGATATGCCACAACCCTACTTTTGGTGACTTAGATGACTTGGAATTCTTGCGCGTTGAGGGTTACGAGGCTTTAATAAGTGCGATTACGCCCAAATTAGGGAAAACCGGCACTTTTTTGGTCTTCGGAAATGGATAAAAGTTCTTCGTGATGGTCCCAGGAGCAATTAGATGGGTCACAACCCTATTTTTGCAACTTTGAAAATTTTAGTGGGTAAGAGTTATGCCCCTTGATTAAGCGATTTCATCAAATATTGGGAAAACCGTCGCTTTTTGGGAATTTTTGGACCAACTTATGTCGTTCGAAATGATCTCAGCTACATTTTGATATGCCACAACCCTACTTTTGGTGACTTAGATGACTTGGAATTCTTGCGCGTTGAGGGTTACGAGGCTTTAATAAGTGCGATTACGCCCAAATTAGGGAAAACCGGCACTTTTTTGGTCTTCGGAAATGGATAAAAGTTCTTCGTGATGGTCCCAGGAGCAATTAGATGGGTCACAACCCTATTTTTGCAACTTTGAAAATTTTAGTGGGTAAGAGTTATGCCCCTTGATTAAGCGATTTCATCAAATATTGGGAAAACCGTCGCTTTTTTGGAATTTTTGGACCAACTTATGTCGTTCGAAATGATCTCAGCTACATTTTGATATGCCACAACCCTACTTTTGGTGACTTAGATGACTTGGAATTCTTGCGCGTTGCACTGCATGAAAAGAAGTTCTTTACAAGATATTTACAAAGGATTAAATATCTTGTAAAGTACTTATTTACAAGATATTTACAAAGATTAAAGTACTTATTTACAAAAATAATCAAGGTAATAAATATCTATTAAAGATGATATTTACAAGATATTTATTATTTTGTAAATGTTTGTAAAGGTTTGTAAAGGTTTGTAAAGTTTTGTAAATATCATCTTTAATATATATTTATTACCTTGATTATTTTTGACTTTGAAAAGTGATGATTGGCAAAATGTTGACTTTGAAAAGAAATAATTTGAAAAATGTTGACTTTGAAAAGTAACAATTGGTGAAAAGTTGACTTTGAAAAGTAACAATTGGTGAAAAGTTGACTTTGAAAAGTAATAATTTGAAAAATTTTGACTTTGAAAAGTAACAATTGGTGAAAAGTTGACTTCGAAAAGTAATAATTTGATGAAATGTTGACTTTGAAAAGAAATAATTTGGTGAATGATGACTTTGTAAATAAATGATTTGTGAAATGTAGACTTTGAAAGAAATGATTTGATGAAAGGATGTCTTTTGAAAGAAATAATTTGATGAAATGTTGAGTTTGAAAAGAATTAAGGTGAAATATTGACTTTAAAGGTATTAATTTGAAGAAATGTTGGTTTTGGAAATTAATGATTTGATGAAGTGTTTACTTTCAAAAGTAATAATTTGGTGAAATGTTGACTTTGAAACCTGATATGTTTGAAGAAGTGTTGACTTTGAAAAGAAATAATTGGTGAAATGTTGACTTTCAAAAGAAAAAATTTCATGAAATGTTGATTTTAAAAAGTTATTATTTGATGAAATGTTGAGTTTGAAGAGAAAAAAATTGTGAAATGGTGACTTTGAAATAATTTATTTTTTTGAAATGTTGACTTTAAAAATAAATAATGGTGAAATGTTTACTTTCAAAAGTAATGATTTGGTGAAATGTTGACTTTGAAAACTGATATGTTTGAAGAAGTGTTGACTTTGAAAAGTAATAATTGGTGAAATGTTGACTTTCAAAAGAAATAATTTGATGAAATGTTGATTTTAAAAAGTTATTAGTTGATGAAATATTGAGTTTGAAGAGAAAAAATTGTGAAATGGTGACTTTGAAATAAATATATTTTTTGAAATGTTGACTTTCAAAAGAAATAATGGTGAAATGTTTACTTTGATATGTAATAATTTGATGAAATGTTGACTTTGAAAATAAATAATTTGATGGATTGTTGATTTTGAAAAGAAATAATGGTGAAATGTTAACTTTGATAAGTAATAGTTTGGTGAAATGTTGACTTTGAAATATATAATTTGATGAAATGTTGACTTTAAAGGGGCAGTAGCACGTTTTTAGGGGGAATATAAGGTGATGTTACGAAAATGAAAATTAATGTTTCAAATTGAAAAACAATGTATTTAAACTAAATGAAGTAGTAATAATTCAAATGTATAAGGTAAAGTTTAGCCATGCGATGACATTTTCTTACACAAAATGAATTAAAGGTGTTCACACAAAAATGGCCGCCAATGGATTTTATATGAATCTTCATACTTTGTCCTCTGACTATGGATGACTAACTTTTGTAATGAGATTTTTGGCACTGTCAATATAATACATTTAGCAATAACTCACAATTATCAGTGAAATATCTTAAATATGAAATTATTAAAAAACGTGCTACTGCCCCTTTAAAAAGAAACAACATTAATCTTAAAGACTATACCTGAATAAACAAACATTTATAAAGCAACTACCCGGCAAATAAACTTGGCAAGTTTTCAATAAATGTTTATCTTGGAGCATAAAATAGAAATCATCAATCTATCATCTGCTACATGCTCTGACTCCAATACCCTCCTCGTTAAGTTAAACTACATCCAATTAACATAAATCTCAGATGACTAACCTGAATATACGAACACTTAACAAGCATCTACCCGACAATTAAACTTGGCGAGTTTTCAATAAATGTTTATCTTGGAGCATAGAGAAGAAATCATCAATCCATCGTCTGCTACCTGCTCTGACTCCAATACCCTCCTCGTTAAGTTTAACGACATTCAATTAACAATAATCTCAGATGACTATACCTGAATATACAAACAATCAACAAGCAACTACCCGACAATTAAGCTTGGCAAGTTTTCAATAAATGTTTAATTGGAGCATAAAATAGAAATCATCAATCCATCGTCTGCTACCTGCTCTGACTCCAATACCCTCCTCGTTAAGTTAAACTACATCCAATTAACATAAATCTCAGATGACTAAACTGAATATACAAACACTTAAAAGCAACTACCCGACAATTTAACTTGGCGAGTTTTCAATAAATGTTTAATTGGAGCATAAAATAGAAATCATCAATCCATCGTCTGCTACCTGCTCTGACTCCAATACCCTCCTCGTTAAGTTAAACTACATCCAATTAATATAAATCTCAGATGATGAAACTGAATATACAAACACCTAACAAGCAACTACCCGACAATTAAGCTTGGCGAGTTTTCAATAATGTTTAATTGCAGCATAAAATAGAAACCATCAATCTATCTTCTGCTACCTGCTCTGACTCCAATAATCTCATCGTTAAGTTAAACTACATCCAATTAACATAAATCTCAAAGACTATACCTGAATGGTATATATATACATTTTAAAAGAAACTACCCGACAATTAAACTTGGCGAGTTTTCAATAAAAGTTTATCTTGGAGCATAAAATAGAAATCATCAATCTATCATCTGCTACATGCTCTGACTCCAATACCCTCCTCGTTAAGTTAAACTACATCCAATTAACATAAATCACAGATGACTAACCTGAATATACGAACACTTAACAAGCATCTACCCGACAATTCAACTTGGCGAGTTTTCAATAAATGTTTATCTTGGAGCATAGAGAAGAAATCATCAATCCATCGTCTGCTACCTGCTCTGACTCCAATACCCTCCTCGTTAAGTTTAACGACATTCAATTAACAATAATCTCAGATGACTATACCTGAATATACAAACAATCAACAAGCATCTACCCGACAATTAAGCTTGGCGAGTTTTCAATAAATGTTTAATTGGAGCATAAAATAGAAATCATCAATCCATCGTCTGCTACATGCTCTGACTCCAATACCCTCCTCGTTAAGTTAAACTACATCCAATTAACATTAATCTCAAAGACTATACCTGAATATACAAACATTTAAAAAGCAGCTTCCCGACAATTAAACTTGGCGAGTTTTCAATAAAAGTTTAATTGGAGCATAAAATAGAAATCATCAATCTATCATCTGCTACCTTCTCTGACTCCAATACCCTCTTCGTGAAGTTAAACTACATCCAATTAACATTAATCTCAGATGGCTAACCTGAATATACAAACACTTAACATGCATCTACCCGACAATTAAACTTGGCGAGTTTTCAATAAATGTCTATCTTGGAGCATTGAGTAGAAGTTAACACTCATACAGAATGACAATATGAAATTCCGACTTACATTTTTTTTTTAAATTCTTAAAATGTTCTGAAATTTATCAAAGTTTATTTTCAATTTATTCTAATATCAAATTATTATTGAATTATTGGCTATTTTGGGAGATGATAACTTTCATGAAATATTTAGTTTGAAGTTTAGTTTGATGTTGTTTAAAAGTTAACTTTGATAAATATGAAAAGTATGTTTTCTCTTTTTAATGTTTTTAGAATATATTTAAAGATATTCGAATTCAGTTAACATTCCCAATGAAAAATAATCCTTCATTGAGTATATTATTGTAAGTGTACAGTTAAACAATACGCTATACTGATTAGTGAATGAATGGTTTATTACCATAAAGATCACACAAAAAATGACATAGAAAAAAACCAAACAAATAAAAAATAATTTTGTTATCTTTTTTTTCAATAAGTAGTCTTATCAATGGTTAATCACTTGACACCTCTTAACAAGGTATCCACACCTGCTAATTAAGGCAATCAAACTTATGTTGGCCACTATGGTTCAGCTTAAATGTCCGCGGCCCACTCTGGGACAGCTCGTTAAGAGGGTGTGAAAACACCCGGCCCACTATGGGATGGGCCACAGTGGTACTAAACCCAGTGACACACTGTGTTTATTAGGCAGTAAAGTGGTATGCATGCATGAAGACTTAACGAGCCTTTGGCTGAATCCTTGATATGTAGAATCTTGGCAATGTGTGATTGTCATTGCTTCTTTTTTCATTGTCAGTGAGGTCATGGGTTGCGGTTTTTTTGCAAATATGTTATAAATATATTATTTAAAAGTGTAAAGCTACATGTAAAAATCTTTTACATTTAGGATAACTGATTGGAACATAAAATCTTGAAATTCTATTTCTTATGATTTTATCTAAACAATCATCAACTACGGTTGATTAATTAATTCACAAATATGTTGTATTAAGTAGATGATTTGATTAAATGAAATCATCAATTCATTGATTCAACCTATTTCTCAAAATCATTAGATAAATCATGTTAACTATTTAATACTTGGTTTTTCTAACAATAGGTCTACATCAGGTAGAGAATGCACCAAATGACCATTATTGTCTACTCTTATGCCTGGGTGAGGATCCGGTTGGGTATCCGGCGCCGTATCAACTTTACTATCTTAATTCATTAGTTACTACTTGGTTAGTAAGTACTTAAAATAACAATGTACATTCTCCATATGTATCTACGCTGCAATCACCGTCCACCTGTATCACTTTTTGTATCACTTTATGTAACCGCCGATAAGTTGTGTAACTTAAGGTTAATAAAGAATTGAATAGAATTGAATTGAAATTGACAATTTCTAATACCTACTATATATTTAACGTTTAAACATATTTAGACTAAAACAAGTTTTAAAGATCTATTGCAGTATTAGGTGTTTTATGTATCCGTCAAGAAACTAATGATGGACACCTCGCCGACAGGAAATTAAAAACTGCAACAACCGCTAACCTCGATCACTTTTCGATTTACTTTCAAAGATATTTCAACTAAATAAGAACTGGGTGTGCTTTTTGTCAATTTGTCCAATAAACACCTTCAATTAGCTTTTTATTAAGACTGCGTAGTTAACGGCTGTAAAAAACCTACCTGAGATAGGGGCCATAAAACTCGCGCTGGTGTGACGTAATAAACAGACTATATAGATTAGCGCATCATTAATTGAACTGAAATACCGCCTTAAATAATTGTTTATTTACAAGTGATGTTGATATCTTTATTACTTCAAACGCTTAATAGTGTTACATCGTCAAATGACTAATCCAACTGAGTGTTTAACATTTTCTGAAAATCGTTAATGAATGGGTTTATTTGGTGATCTCGTTAAGACAGATGTATAGAGCTCGTTGTAATCATTCTGTATATATGACGTCTCAAAAATGGCGTGTGACCAGTCATGCATTCACGGGTCTGTCGCGAGACAGATCTAGCTGCCCATCAAGTCGGCATTCAAAAAACGGCTTTAGTTACTAAACTGAACATTATTGAGTATCCACCTTTGACACACTATAAAATATTTAATCAGACATACTTATATTCAAAAGACAATAGCAACATATGTTTGTGGTTATATGATGTTTAACATTTAAACACATTTACACTCCAAAATTTTTAAAGATCTATTGCAGTGTAAGGTGTTTATGTAAACGTCAATAAACTATTGATGGACACCTCACCGACAGGAAATTAAAAACTGCAATGAGATATTTTTTTAATTATTTTATTATTGTGTCACGCAAATGTTGACATGTCGTATACATAAAATTAGCACCATATACATAAAACAACATTTGCCCGGCATACAAGATGGTCGATCCCAATGAACAGTGCTAGGGTAGGCTTTTACGCTGAGAGTTGATCCAGGCGTTGAGCCATGAAGCATATCAAGCACGAGCTAACGGCATTGCCATTCAATACACAATCAACATCTTAATTAATGAGATATTCCAACAGGTGCATTCGTTAAGCTACCTACAAGTGAGGGGAATTTAACTTCTAGTAAGCTGTTTGGATTCCTCAAATCAGTGATTAGTTTTTCTTTTTCTTATGAAAATGAGAAAATATTTCACAAACTTAAGACAACAGTAAACATTTCCAGTATCTCATGATTAATTTTTCATCAAAAATTGTTTCAACGAAATCACCATTACAAATCTTCATTCAACAGACAATGGATTTTATAAGTCTATGTTTTACAAAAGGTCAACATTTGAAATTATCAAATTTTCCTTAAAAGTTAATATTCCATCTGAAAAATTAACACCCATTAAATGCGTAATAAATACATAGAACTGATTATGTAACAGCATTGTCACTCAATAGACAATCAACACCTTGACTAATGAGTTATTTAGCAAGTGTATTCGTTAAGCTACAACCTAATGAGTGGAAATAATTTCCAACAAGCTGTTTTCATTTTTCAACACTGTATTTATTATTCATATGAGTTAAAATAAGGAAATTATCAAATTATATCTTTTCTAAGTCATCATTTCACAAATTTCACAAAATATTTCTTTTTTTAAGTCAAAATGTCATCAAATTATTACTTTTCAAAGTAATTATTTCACCAAACTTATACGTTTTCAAAGTCTTCATATCATTCATTATTACTTTCCAAAGTCAACATTAAACAAAACGTATAAGTTCCCAAAGTCATCATTTCACTAATTCTTCCTCTTCAAGTCATAATTTTACCAAATTATTCCTCTTCAAAGTCATCATTTAACCAAATTACTTCTTTTCAAAGTCAACATCTTATAAAATGTTCACGTTTCAAAGTAAACATCTAATAAAATATTCACTTTTCAAAGTCACTATTTCATCAAATCATTTCCTTTCAAAGTCATCATTTCACCAATTATTTCTTTTCAAATTCAACATTTTTATCAAATTATTACTTTTCAAAGCATTTTTTCACTATTTCACCAACCTGTTAGTTTCCAATGTCATCATTTCACTAATTATTTCTCTCCAAATTTATCATTTCATCAAATTATTCCTCTTCAAGTCATAATTTCACCAAATTATTCCTATTCAGAGTCATCATTTCGAAGAATTATATTTCTCTTCAAACTCAACAAATTCATCTTGTTCTTTTAAAAGTCAACATTTCATGAAATCATCACTTTTGAAAGTCAACATCTCATAAAATTTGTACTTTTCAAAGTTACCATTTGATGAAATTGTTGATATTAAAAGTAAAAATTTCATCAAATTATTTCTTTTTAAAGTCAACATTTTACCAATTATCACTTTTCAAAGTCAACACTTCACCAAACATATTAGTTTTCAAAGTCATCAATTCACTAATTGTTTCTCTTCAAAGTCATCATTTCACCAAATTATTACTTTTGAAAGTAAACATTTCATCAAATCATTAATTTCCAAAGCCAATATTTCTTCAAATTAATACCTTTCCAAGTCAATATTTCAACTTAATTTCTTTTCAAAATCAACATTTCATCAAATTATTTCTTTCAAAGATATCATTTCACAAATTATTTCTTTCCAAAGTCATCCTTTCACAAATTATTTCTATCCAAAGTCAACATTTCATCAAATATTTCTTTCAAAGTCAACATTTACCAATTTTTTTACTTTCAAAGTCTACATTACAGATTAAAGATGATATTTACAAATATTTACAAAAATTTACAAATATTTACAAATATTTAAAAAAATTTACAAAGGATTAAAGATGATATTTACAAAGAAATAAATATCTTGTAAAGATGATATTTACAAAAAAATAAATATCTTGTAAAGGTAATAAATATCTTCATTTCACCCAGTGTTGAGGGTTACGAGGCTTTAATAAGTGCGATTACGCCCAAATTAGGGAAAACCGGCACTTTTTTGGTCTTCGGAAATGGATAAAAGTTCTTCGTGATGGTCCCAGGAGCAATTAGATGGGTCACAACCCTATTTTTGCAACTTTGAAAATTTTAGTGGGTAAGAGTTATGCCCCTTGATTAAGCGATTTCATCAAATATTGGGAAAACCGTCGCTTTTTTGGAATTTTTGGACCAACTTATGTCGTTCGAAATGATCTCAGCTACATTTTGATATGCCACAACCCTACTTTTGGTGACTTAGATGACTTGGAATTCTTGCGCGTTGAGGGTTACGAGGCTTTAATAAGTGCGATTACGCCCAAATTAGGGAAAACCGGCACTTTTTTGGTCTTCGGAAATGGATAAAAGTTCTTCGTGATGGTCCCAGGAGCAATTAGATGGGTCACAACCCTATTTTTGCAACTTTGAAAATTTTAGTGGGTAAGAGTTATGCCCCTTGATTAAGCGATTTCATCAAATATTGGGAAAACCGTCGCTTTTTTGGAATTTTTGGACCAACTTATGTCGTTCGAAATGATCTCAGCTACATTTTGATAAGCCACAACCCTACTTTTGGTGACTTAGATGACTTGGAATTCTTGCGCGTTGAGGGTTACGAGGCTTTAATAAGTGCGATTACGCCCAAATTAGGGAAAACCGGCACTTTTTTGGTCTTCGGAAATGGATAAAAGTTCTTCGTGATGGTCCCAGGAGCAATTAGATGGGTCACAACCCTATTTTTGCAACTTTGAAAATTTTAGTGGGTAAGAGTTATGCCCCTTGATTAAGCGATTTCATCAAATATTGGGAAAACCGTCGCTTTTTTGGAATTTTTGGACCAACTTATGTCGTTCGAAATGATCTCAGCTACATTTTGATATGCCACAACCCTACTTTTGGTGACTTAGATGACTTGGAATTCTTGCGCGTTGAGGGTTACGAGGCTTTAATAAGTGCGATTACGCCCAAATTAGGGAAAACCGGCACTTTTTTGGTCTTCGGAAATGGATAAAAGTTCTTCGTGATGGTCCCAGGAGCAATTAGATGGGTCACAACCCTATTTTTGCAACTTTGAAAATTTTAGTGGGTAAGAGTTATTCCCCTTGATTAAGCGATTTCATCAAATATTGGGAAAACCGTCGCTTTTTTGGAATTTTTGGACCAACTTATGTCGTTCGAAATGATCTCAGCTACATTTTGATATGCCACAACCCTACTTTTGGTGACTTAGATGACTTGGAATTCTTGCGCGTTGAGGGTTACGAGGCTTTAATAAGTTCGATTACGCCCAAATTAGGGAAAACCGGCACTTTTTTGGTCTTCGGAAATGGATAAAAGTTCTTCGTGATGGTCCCAGGAGCAATTAGATGGGTCACAACCCTATTTTTGCAACTTTGAAAATTTTAGTGGGTAAGAGTTATGCCCCTTGATTAAGCGATTTCATCAAATATTGGGAAAACCGTCGCTTTTTGGGAATTTTTGGACCAACTTATGTCGTTCGAAATGATCTCAGCTACATTTTGATATGCCACAACCCTACTTTTGGTGACTTAGATGACTTGGAATTCTTGCGCGTTGAGGGTTACGAGGCTTTAATAAGTGCGATTACGCCCAAATTAGGGAAAACCGGCACTTTTTTGGTCTTCGGAAATGGATAAAAGTTCTTCGTGATGGTCCCAGGAGCAATTAGATGGGTCACAACCCTATTTTTGCAACTTTGAAAATTTTAGTGGGTAAGAGTTATGCCCCTTGATTAAGCGATTTCATCAAATATTGGGAAAACCGTCGCTTTTTTGGAATTTTTGGACCAACTTATGTTGTTCGAAATGATCTCAGCTACATTTTGATATGCCACAACCCTACTTTTGGTGACTTAGATGACTTGGAATTCTTGCGCGTTGAGGGTTACGAGGCTTTAATAAGTGCGATTACGCCCAAATTAGGGAAAACCGGCACTTTTTTGGTCTTCGGAAATGGATAAAAGTTCTTCGTGATGGTCCCAGGAGCAATTAGATGGGTCACAACCCTATTTTTGCAACTTTGAAAATTTTAGTGGGTAAGAGTTATGCCCCTTGATTAAGCGATTTCATCAAATATTGGGAAAACCGTCGCTTTTTTGGAATTTTTGGACCAACTTATGTCGTTCGAAATGATCTCAGCTACATTTTGATATGCCACAACCCTACTTTTGGTGACTTAGATGACTTGGAATTCTTGCGCGTTGAGGGTTACGAGGCTTTAATAAGTGCGATTACGCCCAAATTAGGGAAAACCGGCACTTTTTTGGTCTTCGGAAATGGATAAAAGTTCTTCGTGATGGTCCCAGGAGCAATTAGATGGGTCACAACCCTATTTTTGCAACTTTGAAAATTTTAGTGGGTAAGAGTTATGCCCCTTGATTAAGCGATTTCATCAAATATTGGGAAAACCGTCGCTTTTTTGGAATTTTTGGACCAACTTATGTCGTTCGAAATGATCTCAGCTACATTTTGATAAGCCACAACCCTACTTTTGGTGACTTAGATGACTTGGAATTCTTGCGCGTTGAGGGTTACGAGGCTTTAATAAGTGCGATTACGCCCAAATTAGGGAAAACCGGCACTTTTTTGGTCTTCGGAAATGGATAAAAGTTCTTCGTGATGGTCCCAGGAGCAATTAGATGGGTCACAACCCTATTTTTGCAACTTTGAAAATTTTAGTGGGTAAGAGTTATGCCCCTTGATTAAGCGATTTCATCAAATATTGGGAAAACCGTCGCTTTTTTTGGAATTTTTGGACCAACTTATGTCGTTCGAAATGATCTCAGCTACATTTTGATATGCCACAACCCTACTTTTGGTGACTTAGATGACTTGGAATTCTTGCGCGTTGAGGGTTACGAGGCTTTAATAAGTGCGATTACGCCCAAATTAGGGAAAACCGGCACTTTTTTGGTCTTCGGAAATGGATAAAAGTTCTTCGTGATGGTCCCAGGAGCAATTAGATGGGTCACAACCGTATTTTTGCAACTTTGAAAATTTTAGTGGGTAAGAGTTATGCCCCTTGATTAAGCGATTTCATCAAATATTGGGAAAAACCGTCGCTTTTTTGGAATTTTTGGACCAACTTATGTCGTTCGAAATGATCTCAGCTACATTTTGATATGCCACAACCCTACTTTTGGTGACTTAGATGACTTGGAATTCTTGCGCGTTGAGGGTTACGAGGCTTTAATAAGTGCGATTACGCCCAAATTAGGGAAAACCGGCACTTTTTTGGTCTTCGGAAATGGATAAAAGTTCTTCGTGATGGTCCCAGGAGCAATTAGATGGGTCACAACCCTATTTTTGCAACTTTGAAAATTTTAGTGGGTAAGAGTTATGCCCCTTGATTAAGCGATTTCATCAAATATTGGGAAAACCGTCGCTTTTTTGGAATTTTTGGACCAACTTATGTCGTTCGAAATGATCTCAGCTACATTTTGATATGCCACAACCCTACTTTTGGTGACTTAGATGACTTGGAATTCTTGCGCGTTGAGGGTTACGAGGCTTTAATAAGTGCGATTACGCCCAAATTAGGGAAAACCGGCACTTTTTTGGTCTTCGGAAATGGATAAAAGTTCTTCGTGATGGTCCCAGGAGCAATTAGATGGGTCACAACCCTATTTTTGCAACTTTAGATGGGTCACAACCCTATTTTTGCAACTTTGAAAATTTTAGTGGGTAAGAGTTATGCCCCTTGATTAAGCGATTTCATCAAATATTGGGAAAACCGTCGCTTTTTTGGAATTTTTGGACCAACTTATGTCGTTCGAAATGATCTCAGCTACATTTTGATATGCCACAACCCTACTTTTGGTGACTTAGATGACTTGGAATTCTTGCGCGTTGAGGGTTACGAGGCTTTAATAAGTGCGATTACGCCCAAATTAGGGAAAACCGGCACTTTTTTGGTCTTCGGAAATGGATAAAAGTTCTTCGTGATGGTCCCAGGAGCAATTAGATGGGTCACAACCCTATTTTTGCAACTTTGAAAATTTTAGTGGGTAAGAGTTATGCCCCTTGATTAAGCGATTTCATCAAATATTGGGAAAACCGTCGCTTTTTTGGAATTTTTGGACCAACTTATGTCGTTCGAAATGATCTCAGCTACATTTTGATATGCCACAACCCTACTTTTGGTGACTTAGATGACTTGGAATTCTTGCGCGTTGAGGGTTACGAGGCTTTAATAAGTGCGATTACGCCCAAATTAGGGAAAACCGGCACTTTTTTGGTCTTCGGAAATGGATAAAAGTTCTTCGTGATGGTCCCAGGAGCAATTAGATGGGTCACAACCCTATTTTTGCAACTTTGAAAATTTTAGTGGGTAAGAGTTATGCCCCTTGATTAAGCGATTTCATCAAATATTGGGAAAACCGTCGCTTTTTTGGAATTTTTGGACCAACTTATGTCGTTCGAAATGATCTCAGCTACATTTTGATATGCCACAACCCTACTTTTGGTGACTTAGATGACTTGGAATTCTTGCGCGTTGAGGGTTACGAGGCTTTAATAAGTGCGATTACGCCCAAATTAGGGAAAACCGGCACTTTTTTGGTCTTCGGAAATGGATAAAAGTTCTTCGTGATGGTCCCAGGAGCAATTAGATGGGTCACAACCCTATTTTTGCAACTTTGAAAATTTTAGTGGGTAAGAGTTATGCCCCTTGATTAAGCGATTTCATCAAATATTGGGAAAACCGTCGCTTTTTTGGAATTTTTGGACCAACTTATGTCGTTCGAAATGATCTCAGCTACATTTTGATATGCCACAACCCTACTTTTGGTGACTTAGATGACTTGGAATTCTTGCGCGTTGAGGGTTACGAGGCTTTAATAAGTGCGATTACGCCCAAATTAGGGAAAACCGGCACTTTTTTGGTCTTCGGAAATGGATAAAAGTTCTTCGTGATGGTCCCAGGAGCAATTAGATGGGTCACAACCCTATTTTTGCAACTTTGAAAATTTTAGTGGGTAAGAGTTATGCCCCTTGATTAAGCGATTTCATCAAATATTGGGAAAACCGTCGCTTTTTTGGAATTTTTGGACCAACTTATGTCGTTCGAAATGATCTCAGCTACATTTTGATATGCCACAACCCTACTTTTGGTGACTTAGATGACTTGGAATTCTTGCGCGTTGAGGGTTACGAGGCTTTAATAAGTGCGATTACGCCCAAATTAGGGAAAACCGGCACTTTTTTGGTCTTCGGAAATGGATAAAAGTTCTTCGTGATGGTCCCAGGAGCAATTAGATGGGTCACAACCCTATTTTTGCAACTTTGAAAATTTTAGTGGGTAAGAGTTATGCCCCTTGATTAAGCGATTTCATCAAATATTGGGAAAACCGTCGCTTTTTTGGAATTTTTGGACCAACTTATGTCGTTCGAAATGATCTCAGCTACATTTTGATATGCCACAACCCTACTTTTGGTGACTTAGATGACTTGGAATTCTTGCGCGTTGAGGGTTACGAGGCTTTAATAAGTGCGATTACGCCCAAATTAGGGAAAACCGGCACTTTTTTGGTCTTCGGAAATGGATAAAAGTTCTTCGTGATGGTCCCAGGAGCAATTAGATGGGTCACAACCCTATTTTTGCAACTTTGAAAATTTTAGTGGGTAAGAGTTATGCCCCTTGATTAAGCGATTTCATCAAATATTGGGAAAACCGTCGCTTTTTTGGAATTTTTGGACCAACTTATGTCGTTCGAAATGATCTCAGCTACATTTTGATATGCCACAACCCTACTTTTGGTGACTTAGATGACTTGGAATTCTTGCGCGTTGAGGGTTACGAGGCTTTAATAAGTGCGATTACGCCCAAATTAGGGAAAACCGGCACTTTTTTGGTCTTCGGAAATGGATAAAAGTTCTTCGTGATGGTCCCAGGAGCAATTAGATGGGTCACAACCCTATTTTTGCAACTTTGAAAATTTTAGTGGGTAAGAGTTATGCCCCTTGATTAAGCGATTTCATCAAATATTGGGAAAACCGTCGCTTTTTTGGAATTTTTGGACCAACTTATGTCGTTCGAAATGATCTCAGCTACATTTTGATATGCCACAACCCTACTTTTGGTGACTTAGATGACTTGGAATTCTTGCGCGTTGAGGGTTACGAGGCTTTAATAAGTGCGATTACGCCCAAATTAGGGAAAACCGGCACTTTTTTGGTCTTCGGAAATGGATAAAAGTTCTTCGTGATGGTCCCAGGAGCAATTAGATGGGTCACAACCCTATTTTTGCAACTTTGAAAATTTTAGTGGGTAAGAGTTATGCCCCTTGATTAAGCGATTTCATCAAATATTGGGAAAACCGTCGCTTTTTTGGAATTTTTGGACCAACTTATGTCGTTCGAAATGATCTCAGCTACATTTTGATATGCCACAACCCTACTTTTGGTGACTTAGATGACTTGGAATTCTTGCGCGTTGAGGGTTACGAGGCTTTAATAAGTGCGATTACGCCCAAATTAGGGAAAACCGGCACTTTTTTGGTCTTCGGAAATGGATAAAAGTTCTTCGTGATGGTCCCAGGAGCAATTAGATGGGTCACAACCCTATTTTTGCAACTTTGAAAATTTTAGTGGGTAAGAGTTATGCCCCTTGATTAAGCGATTTCATCAAATATTGGGAAAACCGTCGCTTTTTTGGAATTTTTGGACCAACTTATGTCGTTCGAAATGATCTCAGCTACATTTTGATATGCCACAACCCTACTTTTGGTGACTTAGATGACTTGGAATTCTTGCGCGTTGAGGGTTACGAGGCTTTAATAAGTGCGATTACGCCCAAATTAGGGAAAACCGGCACTTTTTTGGTCTTCGGAAATGGATAAAAGTTCTTCGTGATGGTCCCAGGAGCAATTAGATGGGTCACAACCCTATTTTTGCAACTTTGAAAATTTTAGTGGGTAAGAGTTATGCCCCTTGATTAAGCGATTTCATCAAATATTGGGAAAACCGTCGCTTTTTTGGAATTTTTGGACCAACTTATGTCGTTCGAAATGATCTCAGCTACATTTTGATATGCCACAACCCTACTTTTGGTGACTTAGATGACTTGGAATTCTTGCGCGTTGAGGGTTACGAGGCTTTAATAAGTGCGATTACGCCCAAATTAGGGAAAACCGGCACTTTTTTGGTCTTCGGAAATGGATAAAAGTTCTTCGTGATGGTCCCAGGAGCAATTAGATGGGTCACAACCCTATTTTTGCAACTTTGAAAATTTTAGTGGGTAAGAGTTATGCCCCTTGATTAAGCGATTTCATCAAATATTGGGAAAACCGTCGCTTTTTTGGAATTTTTGGACCAACTTATGTCGTTCGAAATGATCTCAGCTACATTTTGATATGCCACAACCCTACTTTTGGTGACTTAGATGACTTGGAATTCTTGCGCGTTGAGGGTTACGAGGCTTTAATAAGTGCGATTACGCCCAAATTAGGGAAAACCGGCACTTTTTTGGTCTTCGGAAATGGATAAAAGTTCTTCGTGATGGTCCCAGGAGCAATTAGATGGGTCACAACCCTATTTTTGCAACTTTGAAAATTTTAGTGGGTAAGAGTTATGCCCCTTGATTAAGCGATTTCATCAAATATTGGGAAAACCGTCGCTTTTTTGGAATTTTTGGACCAACTTATGTCGTTCGAAATGATCTCAGCTACATTTTGATATGCCACAACCCTACTTTTGGTGACTTAGATGACTTGGAATTCTTGCGCGTTGAGTGTTACGAGGCTTTAATAAGTGCGATTACGCCCAAATTAGGGAAAACCGGCACTTTTTTGGTCTTCGGAAATGGATAAAAGTTCTTCGTGATGGTCCCAGGAGCAATTAGATGGGTCACAACCCTATTTTTGCAACTTTGAAAATTTTAGTGGGTAAGAGTTATGCCCCTTGATTAAGCGATTTCATCAAATATTGGGAAAACCGTCGCTTTTTTGGAATTTTTGGACCAACTTATGTCGTTCGAAATGATCTCAGCTACATTTTGATATGCCACAACCCTACTTTTGGTGACTTAGATGACTTGGAATTCTTGCGCGTTGAGGGTTACGAGGCTTTAATAAGTGCGATTACGCCCAAATTAGGGAAAACCGGCACTTTTTTGGTCTTCGGAAATGGATAAAAGTTCTTCGTGATGGTCCCAGGAGCAATTAGATGGGTCACAACCCTATTTTTGCAACTTTGAAAATTTTAGTGGGTAAGAGTTATGCCCCTTGATTAAGCGATTTCATCAAATATTGGGAAAACCGTCGCTTTTTTGGAATTTTTGGACCAACTTATGTCGTTCGAAATGATCTCAGCTACATTTTGATATGCCACAACCCTACTTTTGGTGACTTAGATGACTTGGAATTCTTGCGCGTTGAGGGTTACGAGGCTTTAATAAGTGCGATTACGCCCAAATTAGGGAAAACCGGCACTTTTTTGGTCTTCGGAAATGGATAAAAGTTCTTCGTGATGGTCCCAGGAGCAATTAGATGGGTCACAACCCTATTTTTGCAACTTTGAAAATTTTAGTGGGTAAGAGTTATGCCCCTTGATTAAGCGATTTCATCAAATATTGGGAAAACCGTCGCTTTTTTGGAATTTTTGGACCAACTTATGTCGTTCGAAATGATCTCAGCTACATTTTGATATGCCACAACCCTACTTTTGGTGACTTAGATGACTTGGAATTCTTGCGCGTTGAGGGTTACGAGGCTTTAATAAGTGCGATTACGCCCAAATTAGGGAAAACCGGCACTTTTTTGGTCTTCGGAAATGGATAAAAGTTCTTCGTGATGGTCCCAGGAGCAATTAGATGGGTCACAACCCTATTTTTGCAACTTTGAAAATTTTAGTGGGTAAGAGTTATGCCCCTTGATTAAGCGATTTCATCAAATATTGGGAAAACCGTCGCTTTTTTGGAATTTTTGGACCAACTTATGTCGTTCGAAATGATCTCAGCTACATTTTGATATGCCACAACCCTACTTTTGGTGACTTAGATGACTTGGAATTCTTGCGCGTTGAGGGTTACGAGGCTTTAATAAGTGCGATTACGCCCAAATTAGGGAAAACCGGCACTTTTTTGGTCTTCGGAAATGGATAAAAGTTCTTCGTGATGGTCCCAGGAGCAATTAGATGGGTCACAACCCTATTTTTGCAACTTTGAAAATTTTAGTGGGTAAGAGTTATGCCCCTTGATTAAGCGATTTCATCAAATATTGGGAAAACCGTCGCTTTTTTGGAATTTTTGGACCAACTTATGTCGTTCGAAATGATCTCAGCTACATTTTGATATGCCACAACCCTACTTTTGGTGACTTAGATGACTTGGAATTCTTGCGCGTTGAGGGTTACGAGGCTTTAATAAGTGCGATTACGCCCAAATTAGGGAAAACCGGCACTTTTTTGGTCTTCGGAAATGGATAAAAGTTCTTCGTGATGGTCCCAGGAGCAATTAGATGGGTCACAACCCTATTTTTGCAACTTTGAAAATTTTAGTGGGTAAGAGTTATGCCCCTTGATTAAGCGATTTCATCAAATATTGGGAAAACCGTCGCTTTTTTGGAATTTTTGGACCAACTTATGTCGTTCGAAATGATCTCAGCTACATTTTGATATGCCACAACCCTACTTTTGGTGACTTAGATGACTTGGAATTCTTGCGCGTTGAGGGTTACGAGGCTTTAATAAGTGCGATTACGCCCAAATTAGGGAAAACCGGCACTTTTTTGGTCTTCGGAAATGGATAAAAGTTCTTCGTGATGGTCCCAGGAGCAATTAGATGGGTCACAACCCTATTTTTGCAACTTTGAAAATTTTAGTGGGTAAGAGTTATGCCCCTTGATTAAGCGATTTCATCAAATATTGGGAAAACCGTCGCTTTTTTGGAATTTTTGGACCAACTTATGTCGTTCGAAATGATCTCAGCTACATTTTGATATGCCACAACCCTACTTTTGGTGACTTAGATGACTTGGAATTCTTGCGCGTTGAGGGTTACGAGGCTTTAATAAGTGCGATTACGCCCAAATTAGGGAAAACCGGCACTTTTTTGGTCTTCGGAAATGGATAAAAGTTCTTCGTGATGGTCCCAGGAGCAATTAGATGGGTCACAACCCTATTTTTGCAACTTTGAAAATTTTAGTGGGTAAGAGTTATGCCCCTTGATTAAGCGATTTCATCAAATATTGGGAAAACCGTCGCTTTTTTGGAATTTTTGGACCAACTTATGTCGTTCGAAATGATCTCAGCTACATTTTGATATGCCACAACCCTACTTTTGGTGACTTAGATGACTTGGAATTCTTGCGCGTTGAGGGTTACGAGGCTTTAATAAGTGCGATTACGCCCAAATTAGGGAAAACCGGCACTTTTTTGGTCTTCGGAAATGGATAAAAGTTCTTCGTGATGGTCCCAGGAGCAATTAGATGGGTCACAACCCTATTTTTGCAACTTTGAAAATTTTAGTGGGTAAGAGTTATGCCCCTTGATTAAGCGATTTCATCAAATATTGGGAAAACCGTCGCTTTTTTGGAATTTTTGGACCAACTTATGTCGTTCGAAATGATCTCAGCTACATTTTGATATGCCACAACCCTACTTTTGGTGACTTAGATGACTTGGAATTCTTGCGCGTTGAGGGTTACGAGGCTTTAATAAGTGCGATTACGCCCAAATTAGGGAAAACCGGCACTTTTTTGGTCTTCGGAAATGGATAAAAGTTCTTCGTGATGGTCCCAGGAGCAATTAGATGGGTCACAACCCTATTTTTGCAACTTTGAAAATTTTAGTGGGTAAGAGTTATGCCCCTTGATTAAGCGATTTCATCAAATATTGGGAAAACCGTCGCTTTTTTGGAATTTTTGGACCAACTTATGTCGTTCGAAATGATCTCAGCTACATTTTGATATGCCACAACCCTACTTTTGGTGACTTAGATGACTTGGAATTCTTGCGCGTTGAGGGTTACTAGGCTTTAATAAGTGCGATTACGCCCAAATTAGGGAAAACCGGCACTTTTTTGGTCTTCGGAAATGGATAAAAGTTCTTCGTGATGGTCCCAGGAGCAATTAGATGGGTCACAACCCTATTTTTGCAACTTTGAAAATTTTAGTGGGTAAGAGTTATGCCCCTTGATTAAGCGATTTCATCAAATATTGGGAAAACCGTCGCTTTTTTGGAATTTTTGGACCAACTTATGTCGTTCGAAATGATCTCAGCTACATTTTGATATGCCACAACCCTACTTTTGGTGACTTAGATGACTTGGAATTCTTGCGCGTTGAGGGTTACGAGGCTTTAATAAGTGCGATTACGCCCAAATTAGGGAAAACCGGCACTTTTTTGGTCTTCGGAAATGGATAAAAGTTCTTCGTGATGGTCCCAGGAGCAATTAGATGGGTCACAACCCTATTTTTGCAACTTTGAAAATTTTAGTGGGTAAGAGTTATGCCCCTTGATTAAGCGATTTCATCAAATATTGGGAAAACCGTCGCTTTTTTGGAATTTTTGGACCAACTTATGTCGTTCGAAATGATCTCAGCTACATTTTGATATGCCACGACCCTACTTTTGGTGACTTAGATGACTTGGAATTCTTGCGCGTTGAGGGTTACGAGGCTTTAATAAGTGCGATTACGCCCAAATTAGGGAAAACCGGCACTTTTTTGGTCTTCGGAAATGGATAAAAGTTCTTCGTGATGGTCCCAGGAGCAATTAGATGGGTCACAACCCTATTTTTGCAACTTTGAAAATTTTAGTGGGTAAGAGTTATGCCCCTTGATTAAGCGATTTCATCAAATATTGGGAAAACCGTCGCTTTTTTGGAATTTTTGGACCAACTTATGTCGTTCGAAATGATCTCAGCTACATTTTGATATGCCACAACCCTACTTTTGGTGACTTAGATGACTTGGAATTCTTGCGCGTTGAGGGTTACGAGGCTTTAATAAGTGCGATTACGCCCAAATTAGGGAAAACCGGCACTTTTTTGGTCTTCGGAAATGGATAAAAGTTCTTCGTGATGGTCCCAGGAGCAATTAGATGGGTCACAACCCTATTTTTGCAACTTTGAAAATTTTAGTGGGTAAGAGTTATGCCCCTTGATTAAGCGATTTCATCAAATATTGGGAAAACCGTCGCTTTTTTGGAATTTTTGGACCAACTTATGTCGTTCGAAATGATCTCAGCTACATTTTGATATGCCACAACCCTACTTTTGGTGACTTAGATGACTTGGAATTCTTGCGCGTTGAGGGTTACGAGGCTTTAATAAGTGCGATTACGCCCAAATTAGGGAAAACCGGCACTTTTTTGGTCTTCGGAAATGGATAAAAGTTCTTCGTGATGGTCCCAGGAGCAATTAGATGGGTCACAACCCTATTTTTGCAACTTTGAAAATTTTAGTGGGTAAGAGTTATGCCCCTTGATTAAGCGATTTCATCAAATATTGGGAAAACCGTCGCTTTTTTGGAATTTTTGGACCAACTTATGTCGTTCGAAATGATCTCAGCTACATTTTGATATGCCACAACCCTACTGGTGACTTAGATGACTTGGAATTCTTGCGCGTTGAGGGTTACGAGGCTTTAATAGTGCGATTACGCCCAAATTAGGGAAAACCGGCACTTTTTTGGTCTTCGGAAATGGATAAAAGTTCTTCGTGATGGTCCCAGGAGCAATTAGATGGGTCACAACCCTATTTTTGCAACTTTGAAAATTTTAGTGGGTAAGAGTTATGCCCCTTGATTAAGCGATTTCATCAAATATTGGGAAAACCGTCGCTTTTTTGGAATTTTTGGACCAACTTATGTCGTTCGAAATGATCTCAGCTACATTTTGATATGCCACAACCCTACTTTTGGTGACTTAGATGACTTGGAATTCTTGCGCGTTGAGGGTTACGAGGCTTTAATAAGTGCGATTACGCCCAAATTAGGGAAAACCGGCACTTTTTTGGTCTTCGGAAATGGATAAAAGTTCTTCGTGATGGTCCCAGGAGCAATTAGATGGGTCACAACCCTATTTTTGCAACTTTGAAAATTTTAGTGGGTAAGAGTTATGCCCCTTGATTAAGCGATTTCATCAAATATTGGGAAAACCGTCGCTTTTTTGGAATTTTTGGACCAACTTATGTCGTTCGAAATGATCTCAGCTACATTTGATATGCCACAACCCTACTTTTGGTGACTTAGATGACTTGGAATTCTTGCGCGTTGAGGGTTACGAGGCTTTAATAAGTGCGATTACGCCCAAATTAGGGAAAACCGGCACTTTTTTGGTCTTCGGAAATGGATAAAAGTTCTTCGTGATGGTCCCAGGAGCAATTAGATGGGTCACAACCCTATTTTTGCAACTTTGAAAATTTTAGTGGGTAAGAGTTATGCCCCTTGATTAAGCGATTTCATCAAATATTGGGAAAACCGTCGCTTTTTTGGAATTTTTGGACCAACTTATGTCGTTCGAAATGATCTCAGCTACATTTTGATATGCCACAACCCTACTTTTGGTGACTTAGATGACTTGGAATTCTTGCGCGTTGAGGGTTACGAGGCTTTAATAAGTGCGATTACGCCCAAATTAGGGAAAACCGGCACTTTTTTGGTCTTCGGAAATGGATAAAAGTTCTTCGTGATGGTCCCAGGAGCAATTAGATGGGTCACAACCCTATTTTTGCAACTTTGAAAATTTTAGTGGGTAAGAGTTATGCCCCTTGATTAAGCGATTTCATCAAATATTGGGAAAACCGTCGCTTTTTTGGAATTTTTGGACCAACTTATGTCGTTCGAAATGATCTCAGCTACATTTTGATATGCCACAACCCTACTTTTGGTGACTTAGATGACTTGGAATTCTTGCGCGTTGAGGGTTACGAGGCTTTAATAAGTGCGATTACGCCCAAATTAGGGAAAACCGGCACTTTTTTGGTCTTCGGAAATGGATAAAAGTTCTTCGTGATGGTCCCAGGAGCAATTAGATGGGTCACAACCCTATTTTTGCAACTTTGAAAATTTTTAGTGGGTAAGAGTTATGCCCCTTGATTAAGCGATTTCATCAAATATTGGGAAAACCGTCGCTTTTTTGGAATTTTTGGACCAACTTATGTCGTTCGAAATGATCTCAGCTACATTTTGATATGCCACAACCCTACTTTTGGTGACTTAGATGACTTGGAATTCTTGCGCGTTGAGGGTTACGAGGCTTTAATAAGTGCGATTACGCCCAAATTAGGGAAAACCGGCACTTTTTTGGTCTTCGGAAATGGATAAAAGTTCTTCGTGATGGTCCCAGGAGCAATTAGATGGGTCACAACCCTATTTTTGCAACTTTGAAAATTTTAGTGGGTAAGAGTTATGCCCCTTGATTAAGCGATTTCATCAAATATTGGGAAAACCGTCGCTTTTTTGGAATTTTTGGACCAACTTATGTCGTTCGAAATGATCTCAGCTACATTTTGATATGCCACAACCCTACTTTTGGTGACTTAGATGACTTGGAATTCTTGCGCGTTGAGGGTTACGAGGCTTTAATAAGTGCGATTACGCCCAAATTAGGGAAAACCGGCACTTTTTTGGTCTTCGGAAATGGATAAAAGTTCTTCGTGATGGTCCCAGGAGCAATTAGATGGGTCACAACCCTATTTTTGCAACTTTGAAAATTTTAGTGGGTAAGAGTTATGCCCCTTGATTAAGCGATTTCATCAAATATTGGGAAAACCGTCGCTTTTTTGGAATTTTTGGACCAACTTATGTCGTTCGAAATGATCTCAGCTACATTTTGATATGCCACAACCCTACTTTTGGTGACTTAGATGACTTGGAATTCTTGCGCGTTGAGGGTTACGAGGCTTTAATAAGTGCGATTACGCCCAAATTAGGGAAAACCGGCACTTTTTTGGTCTTCGGAAATGGATAAAAGTTCTTCGTGATGGTCCCAGGAGCAATTAGATGGGTCACAACCCTATTTTTGCAACTTTGAAAATTTTAGTGGGTAAGAGTTATGCCCCTTGATTAAGCGATTTCATCAAATATTGGGAAAACCGTCGCTTTTTTGGAATTTTTGGACCAACTTATGTCGTTCGAAATGATCTCAGCTACATTTTGATATGCCACAACCCTACTTTTGGTGACTTAGATGACTTGGAATTCTTGCGCGTTGAGGGTTACGAGGCTTTAATAAGTGCGATTACGCCCAAATTAGGGAAAACCGGCACTTTTTTGGTCTTCGGAAATGGATAAAAGTTCTTCGTGATGGTCCCAGGAGCAATTAGATGGGTCACAACCCTATTTTTGCAACTTTGAAAATTTTAGTGGGTAAGAGTTATGCCCCTTGATTAAGCGATTTCATCAAATATTGGGAAAACCGTCGCTTTTTTGGAATTTTTGGACCAACTTATGTCGTTCGAAATGATCTCAGCTACATTTTGATATGCCACAACCCTACTTTTGGTGACTTAGATGACTTGGAATTCTTGCGCGTTGAGGGTTACGAGGCTTTAATAAGTGCGATTACGCCCAAATTAGGGAAAAACCGGCACTTTTTTGGTCTTCGGAAATGGATAAAAGTTCTTCGTGATGGTCCCAGGAGCAATTAGATGGGTCACAACCCTATTTTTGCAACTTTGAAAATTTTAGTGGGTAAGAGTTATGCCCCTTGATTAAGCGATTTCATCAAATATTGGGAAAACCGTCGCTTTTTTGGAATTTTTGGACCAACTTATGTCGTTCGAAATGATCTCAGCTACATTTTGATATGCCACAACCCTACTTTTGGTGACTTAGATGACTTGGAATTCTTGCGCGTTGAGGGTTACGAGGCTTTAATAAGTGCGATTACGCCCAAATTAGGGAAAACCGGCACTTTTTTGGTCTTCGGAAATGGATAAAAGTTCTTCGTGATGGTCCCAGGAGCAATTAGATGGGTCACAACCCTATTTTTGCAACTTTGAAAATTTTAGTGGGTAAGAGTTATGCCCCTTGATTAAGCGATTTCATCAAATATTGGGAAAAACCGTCGCTTTTTTGGAATTTTTGGACCAACTTATGTCGTTCGAAATGATCTCAGCTACATTTTGATATGCCACAACCCTACTTTTGGTGACTTAGATGACTTGGAATTCTTGCGCGTTGAGGGTTACGAGGCTTTAATAAGTGCGATTACGCCCAAATTAGGGAAAACCGGCACTTTTTTGGTCTTCGGAAATGGATAAAAGTTCTTCGTGATGGTCCCAGGAGCAATTAGATGGGTCACAACCCTATTTTTGCAACTTTGAAAATTTTAGTGGGTAAGAGTTATGCCCCTTGATTAAGCGATTTCATCAAATATTGGGAAAACCGTCGCTTTTTTGGAATTTTTGGACCAACTTATGTCGTTCGAAATGATCTCAGCTACATTTTGATATGCCACAACCCTACTTTTGGTGACTTAGATGACTTGGAATTCTTGCGCGTTGAGGGTTACGAGGCTTTAATAAGTGCGATTACGCCCAAATTAGGGAAAACCGGCACTTTTTTGGTCTTCGGAAATGGATAAAAGTTCTTCGTGATGGTCCCAGGAGCAATTAGATGGGTCACAACCCTATTTTTGCAACTTTGAAAATTTTAGTGGGTAAGAGTTATGCCCCTTGATTAAGCGATTTCATCAAATATTGGGAAAACCGTCGCTTTTTTGGAATTTTTGGACCAACTTATGTCGTTCGAAATGATCTCAGCTACATTTTGATATGCCACAACCCTACTTTTGGTGACTTAGATGACTTGGAATTCTTGCGCGTTGAGGGTTACGAGGCTTTAATAAGTGCGATTACGCCCAAATTAGGGAAAACCGGCACTTTTTTGGTCTTCGGAAATGGATAAAAGTTCTTCGTGATGGTCCCAGGAGCAATTAGATGGGTCACAACCCTATTTTTGCAACTTTGAAAATTTTAGTGGGTAAGAGTTATGCCCCTTGATTAAGCGATTTCATCAAATATTGGGAAAACCGTCGCTTTTTTGGAATTTTTGGACCAACTTATGTCGTTCGAAATGATCTCAGCTACATTTTGATATGCCACAACCCTACTTTTGGTGACTTAGATGACTTGGAATTCTTGCGCGTTGAGGGTTACGAGGCTTTAATAAGTGCGATTACGCCCAAATTAGGGAAAACCGGCACTTTTTTGGTCTTCGGAAATGGATAAAAGTTCTTCGTGATGGTCCCAGGAGCAATTAGATGGGTCACAACCCTATTTTTGCAACTTTGAAAATTTTAGTGGGTAAGAGTTATGCCCCTTGATTAAGCGATTTCATCAAATATTGGGAAAACCGTCGCTTTTTTTGGAATTTTTGGACCAACTTATGTCGTTCGAAATGATCTCAGCTACATTTTGATATGCCACAACCCTACTTTTGGTGACTTAGATGACTTGGAATTCTTGCGCGTTGAGGGTTACGAGGCTTTAATAAGTGCGATTACGCCCAAATTAGGGAAAACCGGCACTTTTTTGGTCTTCGGAAATGGATAAAAGTTCTTCGTGATGGTCCCAGGAGCAATTAGATGGGTCACAACCCTATTTTTGCAACTTTGAAAATTTTAGTGGGTAAGAGTTATGCCCCTTGATTAAGCGATTTCATCAAATATTGGGAAAACCGTCGCTTTTTTGGAATTTTTGGACCAACTTATGTCGTTCGAAATGATCTCAGCTACATTTTGATATGCCACAACCCTACTTTTGGTGACTTAGATGACTTGGAATTCTTGCGCGTTGAGGGTTACGAGGCTTTAATAAGTGCGATTACGCCCAAATTAGGGAAAACCGGCACTTTTTTGGTCTTCGGAAATGGATAAAAGTTCTTCGTGATGGTCCCAGGAGCAATTAGATGGGTCACAACCCTATTTTTGCAACTTTGAAAATTTTAGTGGGTAAGAGTTATGCCCCTTGATTAAGCGATTTCATCAAATATTGGGAAAACCGTCGCTTTTTTTGGAATTTTTGGACCAACTTATGTCGTTCGAAATGATCTCAGCTACATTTTGATATGCCACAACCCTACTTTTGGTGACTTAGATGACTTGGAATTCTTGCGCGTTGAGGGTTACGAGGCTTTAATAAGTGCGATTACGCCCAAATTAGGGAAAACCGGCACTTTTTTGGTCTTCGGAAATGGATAAAAGTTCTTCGTGATGGTCCCAGGAGCAATTAGATGGGTCACAACCCTATTTTTGCAACTTTGAAAATTTTAGTGGGTAAGAGTTATGCCCCTTGATTAAGCGATTTCATCAAATATTGGGAAAACCGTCGCTTTTTTGGAATTTTTGGACCAACTTATGTCGTTCGAAATGATCTCAGCTACATTTTGATATGCCACAACCCTACTTTTGGTGACTTAGATGACTTGGAATTCTTGCGCGTTGAGGGTTACGAGGCTTTAATAAGTGCGATTACGCCCAAATTAGGGAAAACCGGCACTTTTTTGGTCTTCGGAAATGGATAAAAGTTCTTCGTGATGGTCCCAGGAGCAATTAGATGGGTCACAACCCTATTTTTGCAACTTTGAAAATTTTAGTGGGTAAGAGTTATGCCCCTTGATTAAGCGATTTCATCAAATATTGGGAAAACCGTCGCTTTTTTGGAATTTTTGGACCAACTTATGTCGTTCGAAATGATCTCAGCTACATTTTGATATGCCACAACCCTACTTTTGGTGACTTAGATGACTTGGAATTCTTGCGCGTTGAGGGTTACGAGGCTTTAATAAGTGCGATTACGCCCAAATTAGGGAAAACCGGCACTTTTTTGGTCTTCGGAAATGGATAAAAGTTCTTCGTGATGGTCCCAGGAGCAATTAGATGGGTCACAACCCTATTTTTGCAACTTTGAAAATTTTAGTGGGTAAGAGTTATGCCCCTTGATTAAGCGATTTCATCAAATATTGGGAAAACCGTCGCTTTTTTGGAATTTTTGGACCAACTTATGTCGTTCGAAATGATCTCAGCTACATTTTGATATGCCACAACCCTACTTTTGGTGACTTAGATGACTTGGAATTCTTGCGCGTTGAGGGTTACGAGGCTTTAATAAGTGCGATTACGCCCAAATTAGGGAAAACCGGCACTTTTTTGGTCTTCGGAAATGGATAAAAGTTCTTCGTGATGGTCCCAGGAGCAATTAGATGGGTCACAACCCTATTTTTGCAACTTTGAAAATTTTAGTGGGTAAGAGTTATGCCCCTTGATTAAGCGATTTCATCAAATATTGGGAAAACCGTCGCTTTTTTGGAATTTTTGGACCAACTTATGTCGTTCGAAATGATCTCAGCTACATTTTGATATGCCACAACCCTACTTTTGGTGACTTAGATGACTTGGAATTCTTGCGCGTTGAGGGTTACGAGGCTTTAATAAGTGCGATTACGCCCAAATTAGGGAAAACCGGCACTTTTTTGGTCTTCGGAAATGGATAAAAGTTCTTCGTGATGGTCCCAGGAGCAATTAGATGGGTCACAACCCTATTTTTGCAACTTTGAAAATTTTAGTGGGTAAGAGTTATGCCCCTTGATTAAGCGATTTCATCAAATATTGGGAAAACCGTCGCTTTTTTGGAATTTTTGGACCAACTTATGTCGTTCGAAATGATCTCAGCTACATTTTGATATGCCACAACCCTACTTTTGGTGACTTAGATGACTTGGAATTCTTGCGCGTTGAGGGTTACGAGGCTTTAATAAGTGCGATTACGCCCAAATTAGGGAAAACCGGCACTTTTTTGGTCTTCGGAAATGGATAAAAGTTCTTCGTGATGGTCCCAGGAGCAATTAGATGGGTCACAACCCTATTTTTGCAACTTTGAAAATTTTAGTGGGTAAGAGTTATGCCCCTTGATTAAGCGATTTCATCAAATATTGGGAAAACCGTCGCTTTTTTGGAATTTTTGGACCAACTTATGTCGTTCGAAATGATCTCAGCTACATTTTGATATGCCACAACCCTACTTTTGGTGACTTAGATGACTTGGAATTCTTGCGCGTTGAGGGTTACGAGGCTTTAATAAGTGCGATTACGCCCAAATTAGGGAAAACCGGCACTTTTTTGGTCTTTGGAAATGGATAAAAGTTCTTCGTGATGGTCCCAGGAGCAATTAGATGGGTCACAACCCTATTTTTGCAACTTTGAAAATTTTAGTGGGTAAGAGTTATGCCCCTTGATTAAGCGATTTCATCAAATATTGGGAAAACCGTCGCTTTTTTGGAATTTTTGGACCAACTTATGTCGTTCGAAATGATCTCAGCTACATTTTGATATGCCACAACCCTACTTTTGGTGACTTAGATGACTTGGAATTCTTGCGCGTTGAGGGTTACGAGGCTTTAATAAGTGCGATTACGCCCAAATTAGGGAAAACCGGCACTTTTTTGGTCTTCGGAAATGGATAAAAGTTCTTCGTGATGGTCCCAGGAGCAATTAGATGGGTCACAACCCTATTTTTGCAACTTTGAAAATTTTAGTGGGTAAGAGTTATGCCCCTTGATTAAGCGATTTCATCAAATATTGGGAAAACCGTCGCTTTTTTGGAATTTTTGGACCAACTTATGTCGTTCGAAATGATCTCAGCTACATTTTGATATGCCACAACCCTACTTTTGGTGACTTAGATGACTTGGAATTCTTGCGCGTTGAGGGTTACGAGGCTTTAATAAGTGCGATTACGCCCAAATTAGGGAAAACCGGCACTTTTTTGGTCTTCGGAAATGGATAAAAGTTCTTCGTGATGGTCCCAGGAGCAATTAGATGGGTCACAACCCTATTTTTGCAACTTTGAAAATTTTAGTGGGTAAGAGTTATGCCCCTTGATTAAGCGATTTCATCAAATATTGGGAAAACCGTCGCTTTTTTGGAATTTTTGGACCAACTTATGTCGTTCGAAATGATCTCAGCTACATTTTGATATGCCACAACCCTACTTTTGGTGACTTAGATGACTTGGAATTCTTGCGCGTTGAGGGTTACGAGGCTTTAATAAGTGCGATTACGCCCAAATTAGGGAAAACCGGCACTTTTTTGGTCTTCGGAAATGGATAAAAGTTCTTCGTGATGGTCCCAGGAGCAATTAGATGGGTCACAACCCTATTTTTGCAACTTTGAAAATTTTAGTGGGTAAGAGTTATGCCCCTTGATTAAGCGATTTCATCAAATATTGGGAAAACCGTCGCTTTTTTGGAATTTTTGGACCAACTTATGTCGTTCGAAATGATCTCAGCTACATTTTGATATGCCACAACCCTACTTTTGGTGACTTAGATGACTTGGAATTCTTGCGCGTTGAGGGCTACGAGGCTTTAATAAGTGCGATTACGCCCAAATTAGGGAAAACCGGCACTTTTTTGGTCTTCGGAAATGGATAAAAGTTCTTCGTGATGGTCCCAGGAGCAATTAGATGGGTCACAACCCTATTTTTGCAACTTTGAAAATTTTAGTGGGTAAGAGTTATGCCCCTTGATTAAGCGATTTCATCAAATATTGGGAAAACCGTCGCTTTTTTGGAATTTTTGGACCAACTTATGTCGTTCGAAATGATCTCAGCTACATTTTGATATGCCACAACCCTACTTTTGGTGACTTAGATGACTTGGAATTCTTGCGCGTTGAGGGTTACGAGGCTTTAATAAGTGCGATTACGCCCAAATTAGGGAAAACCGGCACTTTTTTGGTCTTCGGAAATGGATAAAAGTTCTTCGTGATGGTCCCAGGAGCAATTAGATGGGTCACAACCCTATTTTTGCAACTTTGAAAATTTTAGTGGGTAAGAGTTATGCCCCTTGATTAAGCGATTTCATCAAATATTGGGAAAACCGTCGCTTTTTTGGAATTTTTGGACCAACTTATGTCGTTCGAAATGATCTCAGCTACATTTTGATATGCCACAACCCTACTTTTGGTGACTTAGATGACTTGGAATTCTTGCGCGTTGAGGGTTACGAGGCTTTAATAAGTGCGATTACGCCCAAATTAGGGAAAACCGGCACTTTTTTGGTCTTCGGAAATGGATAAAAGTTCTTCGTGATGGTCCCAGGAGCAATTAGATGGGTCACAACCCTATTTTTGCAACTTTGAAAATTTTAGTGGGTAAGAGTTATGCCCCTTGATTAAGCGATTTCATCAAATATTGGGAAAACCGTCGCTTTTTTGGAATTTTTGGACCAACTTATGTCGTTCGAAATGATCTCAGCTACATTTTGATATGCCACAACCCTACTTTTGGTGACTTAGATGACTTGGAATTCTTGCGCGTTGAGGGTTACGAGGCTTTAATAAGTGCGATTACGCCCAAATTAGGGAAAACCGGCACTTTTTTGGTCTTCGGAAATGGATAAAAGTTCTTCGTGATGGTCCCAGGAGCAATTAGATGGGTCACAACCCTATTTTTGCAACTTTGAAAATTTTAGTGGGTAAGAGTTATGCCCCTTGATTAAGCGATTTCATCAAATATTGGGAAAACCGTCGCTTTTTTGGAATTTTTGGACCAACTTATGTCGTTCGAAATGATCTCAGCTACATTTTGACATGCCACAACCCTACTTTTGGTGACTTAGATGACTTGGAATTCTTGCGCGTTGAGGGTTACGAGGCTTTAATAAGTGCGATTACGCCCAAATTAGGGAAAACCGGCACTTTTTTGGTCTTCGGAAATGGATATAAGTTCTTCGTGATGGTCCCAGGAGCAATTAGATGGGTCACACCCTATTTTTGCAACTTTGAAAATTTTAGTGGGTAAGAGTTATGCCCCTTGATTAAGCGATTTCATCAAATATTGGGAAAACCGTCGCTTTTTTGGAATTTTTGGACCAACTTATGTCGTTCGAAATGATCTCAGCTACATTTTGATATGCCACAACCCTACTTTTGGTGACTTAGATGACTTGGAATTCTTGCGCGTTGAGGGTTACGAGGCTTTAATAAGTGCGATTACGCCCAAATTAGGGAAAACCGGCACTTTTTTGGTCTTCGGAAATGGATAAAAGTTCTTCGTGATGGTCCCAGGAGCAATTAGATGGGTCACAACCCTATTTTTGCAACTTTGAAAATTTTAGTGGGTAAGAGTTATGCCCCTTGATTAAGCGATTTCATCAAATATTGGGAAAACCGTCGCTTTTTTGGAATTTTTGGACCAACTTATGTCGTTCGAAATGATCTCAGCTACATTTTGATATGCCACAACCCTACTTTTGGTGACTTAGATGACTTGGAATTCTTGCGCGTTGAGGGTTACGAGGCTTTAATAAGTGCGATTACGCCCAAATTAGGGAAAACCGGCACTTTTTTGGTCTTCGGAAATGGATAAAAGTTCTTCGTGATGGTCCCAGGAGCAATTAGATGGGTCACAACCCTATTTTTGCAACTTTGAAAATTTTAGTGGGTAAGAGTTATGCCCCTTGATTAAGCGATTTCATCAAATATTGGGAAAACCGTCGCTTTTTTGGAATTTTTGGACCAACTTATGTCGTTCGAAATGATCTCAGCTACATTTTGATATGCCACAACCCTACTTTTGGTGACTTAGATGACTTGGAATTCTTGCGCGTTGAGGGTTACGAGGCTTTAATAAGTGCGATTACGCCCAAATTAGGGAAAACCGGCACTTTTTTGGTCTTCGGAAATGGATAAAAGTTCTTCGTGATGGTCCCAGGAGCAATTAGATGGGTCACAACCCTATTTTTGCAACTTTGAAAATTTTAGTGGGTAAGAGTTATGCCCCTTGATTAAGCGATTTCATCAAATATTGGGAAAACCGTCGCTTTTTTGGAATTTTTGGACCAACTTATGTCGTTCGAAATGATCTCAGCTACATTTTGATATGCCACAACCCTACTTTTGGTGACTTAGATGACTTGGAATTCTTGCGCGTTGAGGGTTACGAGGCTTTAATAAGTGCGATTACGCCCAAATTAGGGAAAACCGGCACTTTTTTGGTCTTCGGAAATGGATAAAAGTTCTTCGTGATGGTCCCAGGAGCAATTAGATGGGTCACAACCCTATTTTTGCAACTTTGAAAATTTTAGTGGGTAAGAGTTATGCCCCTTGATTAAGCGATTTCATCAAATATTGGGAAAACCGTCGCTTTTTTGGAATTTTTGGACCAACTTATGTCGTTCGAAATGATCTCAGCTACATTTTGATATGCCACAACCCTACTTTTGGTGACTTAGATGACTTGGAATTCTTGCGCGTTGAGGGTTACGAGGCTTTAATAAGTGCGATTACGCCCAAATTAGGGAAAACCGGCACTTTTTTGGTCTTCGGAAATGGATAAAAGTTCTTCGTGATGGTCCCAGGAGCAATTAGATGGGTCACAACCCTATTTTTGCAACTTTGAAAATTTTAGTGGGTAAGAGTTATGCCCCTTGATTAAGCGATTTCATCAAATATTGGGAAAACCGTCGCTTTTTTGGAATTTTTGGACCAACTTATGTCGTTCGAAATGATCTCAGCTACATTTTGATATGCCACAACCCTACTTTTGGTGACTTAGATGACTTGGAATTCTTGCGCGTTGAGGGTTACGAGGCTTTAATAAGTGCGATTACGCCCAAATTAGGGAAAACCGGCACTTTTTTGGTCTTCGGAAATGGATAAAAGTTCTTCGTGATGGTCCCAGGAGCAATTAGATGGGTCACAACCCTATTTTTGCAACTTTGAAAATTTTAGTGGGTAAGAGTTATGCCCCTTGATTAAGCGATTTCATCAAATATTGGGAAAACCGTCGCTTTTTTGGAATTTTTGGACCAACTTATGTCGTTCGAAATGATCTCAGCTACATTTTGATATGCCACAACCCTACTTTTGGTGACTTAGATGACTTGGAATTCTTGCGCGTTGAGGGTTACGAGGCTTTAATAAGTGCGATTACGCCCAAATTAGGGAAAACCGGCACTTTTTTGGTCTTCGGAAATGGATAAAAGTTCTTCGTGATGGTCCCAGGAGCAATTAGATGGGTCACAACCCTATTTTTGCAACTTTGAAAATTTTAGTGGGTAAGAGTTATGCCCCTTGATTAAGCGATTTCATCAAATATTGGGAAAACCGTCGCTTTTTTGGAATTTTTGGACCAACTTATGTCGTTCGAAATGATCTCAGCTACATTTTGATATGCCACAACCCTACTTTTGGTGACTTAGATGACTTGGAATTCTTGCGCGTTGAGGGTTACGAGGCTTTAATAAGTGCGATTACGCCCAAATTAGGGAAAACCGGCACTTTTTTGGTCTTCGGAAATGGATAAAAGTTCTTCGTGATGGTCCCAGGAGCAATTAGATGGGTCACAACCCTATTTTTGCAACTTTGAAAATTTTAGTGGGTAAGAGTTATGCCCCTTGATTAAGCGATTTCATCAAATATTGGGAAAACCGTCGCTTTTTTGGAATTTTTGGACCAACTTATGTCGTTCGAAATGATCTCAGCTACATTTTGATATGCCACAACCCTACTTTTGGTGACTTAGATGACTTGGAATTCTTGCGCGTTGAGGGTTACGAGGCTTTAATAAGTGCGATTACGCCCAAATTAGGGAAAACCGGCACTTTTTTGGTCTTCGGAAATGGATAAAAGTTCTTCGTGATGGTCCCAGGAGCAATTAGATGGGTCACAACCCTATTTTTGCAACTTTGAAAATTTTAGTGGGTAAGAGTTATGCCCCTTGATTAAGCGATTTCATCAAATATTGGGAAAACCGTCGCTTTTTTGGAATTTTTGGACCAACTTATGTCGTTCGAAATGATCTCAGCTACATTTTGATATGCCACAACCCTACTTTTGGTGACTTAGATGACTTGGAATTCTTGCGCGTTGAGGGTTACGAGGCTTTAATAAGTGCGATTACGCCCAAATTAGGGAAAACCGGCACTTTTTTGGTCTTCGGAAATGGATAAAAGTTCTTCGTGATGGTCCCAGGAGCAATTAGATGGGTCACAACCCTATTTTTGCAACTTTGAAAATTTTAGTGGGTAAGAGTTATGCCCCTTGATTAAGCGATTTCATCAAATATTGGGAAAACCGTCGCTTTTTTGGAATTTTTGGACCAACTTATGTCGTTCGAAATGATCTCAGCTACATTTTGATATGCCACAACCCTACTTTTGGTGACTTAGATGACTTGGAATTCTTGCGCGTTGATGGTTACGAGGCTTTAATAAGTGCTATTACGCCCAAATTAGGGAAAACCGGCACTTTTTTGGTCTTCGGAAATGGATAAAAGTTCTTCGTGATGGTCCCAGGAGCAATTAGATGGGTCACAACCCTATTTTTGCAACTTTGAAAATTTTAGTGGGTAAGAGTTATGCCCCTTGATTAAGCGATTTCATCAAATATTGGGAAAACCGTCGCTTTTTTGGAATTTTTGGACCAACTTATGTCGTTCGAAATGATCTCAGCTACATTTTGATATGCCACAACCCTACTTTTGGTGACTTAGATGACTTGGAATTCTTGCGCGTTGAGGGTTACGAGGCTTTAATAAGTGCGATTACGCCCAAATTAGGGAAAACCGGCACTTTTTTGGTCTTCGGAAATGGATAAAAGTTCTTCGTGATGGTCCCAGGAGCAATTAGATGGGTCACAACCCTATTTTTGCAACTTTGAAAATTTTAGTGGGTAAGAGTTATGCCCCTTGATTAAGCGATTTCATCAAATATTGGGAAAACCGTCGCTTTTTTGGAATTTTTGGACCAACTTATGTCGTTCGAAATGATCTCAGCTACATTTTGATATGCCACAACCCTACTTTTGGTGACTTAGATGACTTGGAATTCTTGCGCGTTGAGGGTTACGAGGCTTTAATAAGTGCGATTACGCCCAAATTAGGGAAAACCGGCACTTTTTTGGTCTTCGGAAATGGATAAAAGTTCTTCGTGATGGTCCCAGGAGCAATTAGATGGGTCACAACCCTATTTTTGCAACTTTGAAAATTTTAGTGGGTAAGAGTTATGCCCCTTGATTAAGCGATTTCATCAAATATTGGGAAAACCGTCGCTTTTTTGGAATTTTTGGACCAACTTATGTCGTTCGAAATGATCTCAGCTACATTTTGATATGCCACAACCCTACTTTTGGTGACTTAGATGACTTGGAATTCTTGCGCGTTGAGGGTTACGAGGCTTTAATAAGTGCGATTACGCCCAAATTAGGGAAAACCGGCACTTTTTTGGTCTTCGGAAATGGATAAAAGTTCTTCGTGATGGTCCCAGGAGCAATTAGATGGGTCACAACCCTATTTTTGCAACTTTGAAAATTTTAGTGGGTAAGAGTTATGCCCCTTGATTAAGCGATTTCATCAAATATTGGGAAAACCGTCGCTTTTTTGGAATTTTTGGACCAACTTATGTCGTTCGAAATGATCTCAGCTACATTTTGATATGCCACAACCCTACTTTTGGTGACTTAGATGACTTGGAATTCTTGCGCGTTGAGGGTTACGAGGCTTTAATAAGTGCGATTACGCCCAAATTAGGGAAAACCGGCACTTTTTTGGTCTTCGGAAATGGATAAAAGTTCTTCGTGATGGTCCCAGGAGCAATTAGATGGGTCACAACCCTATTTTTGCAACTTTGAAAATTTTAGTGGGTAAGAGTTATGCCCCTTGATTAAGCGATTTCATCAAATATTGGGAAAACCGTCGCTTTTTTGGAATTTTTGGACCAACTTATGTCGTTCGAAATGATCTCAGCTACATTTTGATATGCCACAACCCTACTTTTGGTGACTTAGATGACTTGGAATTCTTGCGCGTTGAGGGTTACGAGGCTTTAATAAGTGCGATTACGCCCAAATTAGGGAAAACCGGCACTTTTTTGGTCTTCGGAAATGGATAAAAGTTCTTCGTGATGGTCCCAGGAGCAATTAGATGGGTCACAACCCTATTTTTGCAACTTTGAAAATTTTAGTGGGTAAGAGTTATGCCCCTTGATTAAGCGATTTCATCAAATATTGGGAAAACCGTCGCTTTTTTGGAATTTTTGGACCAACTTATGTCGTTCGAAATGATCTCAGCTACATTTTGATATGCCACAACCCTACTTTTGGTGACTTAGATGACTTGGAATTCTTGCGCGTTGAGGGTTACGAGGCTTTAATAAGTGCGATTACGCCCAAATTAGGGAAAACCGGCACTTTTTTGGTCTTCGGAAATGGATAAAAGTTCTTCGTGATGGTCCCAGGAGCAATTAGATGGGTCACAACCCTATTTTTGCAACTTTGAAAATTTTAGTGGGTAAGAGTTATGCCCCTTGATTAAGCGATTTCATCAAATATTGGGAAAACCGTCGCTTTTTTGGAATTTTTGGACCAACTTATGTCGTTCGAAATGATCTCAGCTACATTTTGATATGCCACAACCCTACTTTTGGTGACTTAGATGACTTGGAATTCTTGCGCGTTGAGGGTTACGAGGCTTTAATAAGTGCGATTACGCCCAAATTAGGGAAAACCGGCACTTTTTTGGTCTTCGGAAATGGATAAAAGTTCTTCGTGATGGTCCCAGGAGCAATTAGATGGGTCACAACCCTATTTTTGCAACTTTGAAAATTTTAGTGGGTAAGAGTTATGCCCCTTGATTAAGCGATTTCATCAAATATTGGGAAAACCGTCGCTTTTTTGGAATTTTTGGACCAACTTATGTCGTTCGAAATGATCTCAGCTACATTTTGATATGCCACAACCCTACTTTTGGTGACTTAGATGACTTGGAATTCTTGCGCGTTGAGGGTTACGAGGCTTTAATAAGTGCGATTACGCCCAAATTAGGGAAAACCGGCACTTTTTTGGTCTTCGGAAATGGATAAAAGTTCTTCGTGATGGTCCCAGGAGCAATTAGATGGGTCACAACCCTATTTTTGCAACTTTGAAAATTTTAGTGGGTAAGAGTTATGCCCCTTGATTAAGCGATTTCATCAAATATTGGGAAAACCGTCGCTTTTTTGGAATTTTTGGACCAACTTATGTCGTTCGAAATGATCTCAGCTACATTTTGATATGCCACAACCCTACTTTTGGTGACTTAGATGACTTGGAATTCTTGCGCGTTGAGGGTTACGAGGCTTTAATAAGTGCGATTACGCCCAAATTAGGGAAAACCGGCACTTTTTTGGTCTTCGGAAATGGATAAAAGTTCTTCGTGATGGTCCCAGGAGCAATTAGATGGGTCACAACCCTATTTTTGCAACTTTGAAAATTTTAGTGGGTAAGAGTTATGCCCCTTGATTAAGCGATTTCATCAAATATTGGGAAAACCGTCGCTTTTTTGGAATTTTTGGACCAACTTATGTCGTTCGAAATGATCTCAGCTACATTTTGATATGCCACAACCCTACTTTTGGTGACTTAGATGACTTGGAATTCTTGCGCGTTGAGGGTTACGAGGCTTTAATAAGTGCGATTACGCCCAAATTAGGGAAAACCGGCACTTTTTTGGTCTTCGGAAATGGATAAAAGTTCTTCGTGATGGTCCCAGGAGCAATTAGATGGGTCACAACCCTATTTTTGCAACTTTGAAAATTTTAGTGGGTAAGAGTTATGCCCCTTGATTAAGCGATTTCATCAAATATTGGGAAAACCGTCGCTTTTTTGGAATTTTTGGACCAACTTATGTCGTTCGAAATGATCTCAGCTACATTTTGATATGCCACAACCCTACTTTTGGTGACTTAGATGACTTGGAATTCTTGCGCGTTGAGGGTTACGAGGCTTTAATAAGTGCGATTACGCCCAAATTAGGGAAAACCGGCACTTTTTTGGTCTTCGGAAATGGATAAAAGTTCTTCGTGATGGTCCCAGGAGCAATTAGATGGGTCACAACCCTATTTTTGCAACTTTGAAAATTTTAGTGGGTAAGAGTTATGCCCCTTGATTAAGCGATTTCATCAAATATTGGGAAAACCGTCGCTTTTTTGGAATTTTTGGACCAACTTATGTCGTTCGAAATGATCTCAGCTACATTTTGATATGCCACAACCCTACTTTTGGTGACTTAGATGACTTGGAATTCTTGCGCGTTGAGGGTTACGAGGCTTTAATAAGTGCGATTACGCCCAAATTAGGGAAAACCGGCACTTTTTTGGTCTTCGGAAATGGATAAAAGTTCTTCGTGATGGTCCCAGGAGCAATTAGATGGGTCACAACCCTATTTTTGCAACTTTGAAAATTTTAGTGGGTAAGAGTTATGCCCCTTGATTAAGCGATTTCATCAAATATTGGGAAAACCGTCGCTTTTTTGGAATTTTTGGACCAACTTATGTCGTTCGAAATGATCTCAGCTACATTTTGATATGCCACAACCCTACTTTTGGTGACTTAGATGACTTGGAATACTTGCGCGTTGAGGGTTACGAGGCTTTAATAAGTGCGATTACGCCCAAATTAGGGAAAACCGGCACTTTTTTGGTCTTCGGAAATGGATAAAAGTTCTTCGTGATGGTCCCAGGAGCAATTAGATGGGTCACAACCCTATTTTTGCAACTTTGAAAATTTTAGTGGGTAAGAGTTATGCCCCTTGATTAAGCGATTTCATCAAATATTGGGAAAACCGTCGCTTTTTTGGAATTTTTGGACCAACTTATGTCGTTCGAAATGATCTCAGCTACATTTTGATATGCCACAACCCTACTTTTGGTGACTTAGATGACTTGGAATTCTTGCGCGTTGAGGGTTACGAGGCTTTAATAAGTGCGATTACGCCCAAATTAGGGAAAACCGGCACTTTTTTGGTCTTCGGAAATGGATAAAAGTTCTTCGTGATGGTCCCAGGAGCAATTAGATGGGTCACAACCCTATTTTTGCAACTTTGAAAATTTTAGTGGGTAAGAGTTATGCCCCTTGATTAAGCGATTTCATCAAATATTGGGAAAACCGTCGCTTTTTTGGAATTTTTGGACCAACTTATGTCGTTCGAAATGATCTCAGCTACATTTTGATATGCCACAACCCTACTTTTGGTGACTTAGATGACTTGGAATTCTTGCGCGTTGAGGGTTACGAGGCTTTAATAAGTGCGATTACGCCCAAATTAGGGAAAACCGGCACTTTTTTGGTCTTCGGAAATGGATAAAAGTTCTTCGTGATGGTCCCAGGAGCAATTAGATGGGTCACAACCCTATTTTTGCAACTTTGAAAATTTTAGTGGGTAAGAGTTATGCCCCTTGATTAAGCGATTTCATCAAATATTGGGAAAGCCGTCGCTTTTTTGGAATTTTTGGACCAACTTATGTCGTTCGAAATGATCTCAGCTACATTTTGATATGCCACAACCCTACTTTTGGTGACTTAGATGACTTGGAATTCTTGCGCGTTGAGGGTTACGAGGCTTTAATAAGTGCGATTACGCCCAAATTAGGGAAAACCGGCACTTTTTTGGTCTTCGGAAATGGATAAAAGTTCTTCGTGATGGTCCCAGGAGCAATTAGATGGGTCACAACCCTATTTTTGCAACTTTGAAAATTTTAGTGGGTAAGAGTTATGCCCCTTGATTAAGCGATTTCATCAAATATTGGGAAAACCGTCGCTTTTTTGGAATTTTTGGACCAACTTATGTCGTTCGAAATGATCTCAGCTACATTTTGATATGCCACAACCCTACTTTTGGTGACTTAGATGACTTGGAATTCTTGCGCGTTGAGGGTTACGAGGCTTTAATAAGTGCGATTACGCCCAAATTAGGGAAAACCGGCACTTTTTTGGTCTTCGGAAATGGATAAAAGTTCTTCGTGATGGTCCCAGGAGCAATTAGATGGGTCACAACCCTATTTTTGCAACTTTGAAAATTTTAGTGGGTAAGAGTTATGCCCCTTGATTAAGCGATTTCATCAAATATTGGGAAAACCGTCGCTTTTTTGGAATTTTTGGACCAACTTATGTCGTTCGAAATGATCTCAGCTACATTTTGATATGCCACAACCCTACTTTTGGTGACTTAGATGACTTGGAATTCTTGCGCGTTGAGGGTTACGAGGCTTTAATAAGTGCGATTACGCCCAAATTAGGGAAAACCGGCACTTTTTTGGTCTTCGGAAATGGATAAAAGTTCTTCGTGATGGTCCCAGGAGCAATTAGATGGGTCACAACCCTATTTTTGCAACTTTGAAAATTTTAGTGGGTAAGAGTTATGCCCCTTGATTAAGCGATTTCATCAAATATTGGGAAAACCGTCGCTTTTTTGGAATTTTTGGACCAACTTATGTCGTTCGAAATGATCTCAGCTACATTTTGATATGCCACAACCCTACTTTTGGTGACTTAGATGACTTGGAATTCTTGCGCGTTGAGGGTTACGAGGCTTTAATAAGTGCGATTACGCCCAAATTAGGGAAAACCGGCACTTTTTTGGTCTTCGGAAATGGATAAAAGTTCTTCGTGATGGTCCCAGGAGCAATTAGATGGGTCACAACCCTATTTTTGCAACTTTGAAAATTTTAGTGGGTAAGAGTTATGCCCCTTGATTAAGCGATTTCATCAAATATTGGGAAAACCGTCGCTTTTTTGGAATTTTTGGACCAACTTATGTCGTTCGAAATGATCTCAGCTACATTTTGATATGCCACAACCCTACTTTTGGTGACTTAGATGACTTGGAATTCTTGCGCGTTGAGGGTTACGAGGCTTTAATAAGTGCGATTACGCCCAAATTAGGGAAAACCGGCACTTTTTTGGTCTTCGGAAATGGATAAAAGTTCTTCGTGATGGTCCCAGGAGCAATTAGATGGGTCACAACCCTATTTTTGCAACTTTGAAAATTTTAGTGGGTAAGAGTTATGCCCCTTGATTAAGCGATTTCATCAAATATTGGGAAAACCGTCGCTTTTTTGGAATTTTTGGACCAACTTATGTCGTTCGAAATGATCTCAGCTACATTTTGATATGCCACAACCCTACTTTTGGTGACTTAGATGACTTGGAATTCTTGCGCGTTGAGGGTTACGAGGCTTTAATAAGTGCGATTACGCCCAAATTAGGGAAAACCGGCACTTTTTTGGTCTTCGGAAATGGATAAAAGTTCTTCGTGATGGTCCCAGGAGCAATTAGATGGGTCACAACCCTATTTTTGCAACTTTGAAAATTTTAGTGGGTAAGAGTTATGCCCCTTGATTAAGCGATTTCATCAAATATTGGGAAAACCGTCGCTTTTTTGGAATTTTTGGACCAACTTATGTCGTTCGAAATGATCTCAGCTACATTTTGATATGCCACAACCCTACTTTTGGTGACTTAGATGACTTGGAATTCTTGCGCGTTGAGGGTTACGAGGCTTTAATAAGTGCGATTACGCCCAAATTAGGGAAAACCGGCACTTTTTTGGTCTTCGGAAATGGATAAAAGTTCTTCGTGATGGTCCCAGGAGCAATTAGATGGGTCACAACCCTATTTTTGCAACTTTGAAAATTTTAGTGGGTAAGAGTTATGCCCCTTGATTAAGCGATTTCATCAAATATTGGGAAAACCGTCGCTTTTTTGGAATTTTTGGACCAACTTATGTCGTTCGAAATGATCTCAGCTACATTTTGATATGCCACAACCCTACTTTTGGTGACTTAGATGACTTGGAATTCTTGCGCGTTGAGGGTTACGAGGCTTTAATAAGTGCGATTACGCCCAAATTAGGGAAAACCGGCACTTTTTTGGTCTTCGGAAATGGATAAAAGTTCTTCGTGATGGTCCCAGGAGCAATTAGATGGGTCACAACCCTATTTTTGCAACTTTGAAAATTTTAGTGGGTAAGAGTTATGCCCCTTGATTAAGCAATTTCATCAAATATTGGGAAAACCGTCGCTTTTTTGGAATTTTTGGACCAACTTATGTCGTTCGAAATGATCTCAGCTACATTTTGATATGCCACAACCCTACTTTTGGTGACTTAGAAGACTTGGAATTCTTGCGCGTTGAGGGTTACGAGGCTTTAATAAGTGCGATTACGCCCAAATTAGGGAAAACCGGCACTTTTTTGGTCTTCGGAAATTGATAAAAGTTCTTCGTGATGGTCCCAGGAGCAATTAGATGGGTCACAACCCTATTTTTGCAACTTTGAAAATTTTAGTGGGTAAGAGTTATGCCCCTTGATTAAGCGATTTCATCAAATATTGGGAAAACCGTCGCTTTTTTGGAATTTTTGGACCAACTTATGTCGTTCGAAATGATCTCAGCTACATTTTGATATGCCACAACCCTACTTTTGGTGACTTAGATGACTTGGAATTCTTGCGCGTTGAGGGTTACGAGGCTTTAATAAGTGCGATTACGCCCAAATTAGGGAAAACCGGCACTTTTTTGGTCTTCGGAAATGGATAAAAGTTCTTCGTGATGGTCCCAGGAGCAATTAGATGGGTCACAACCCTAGGCCTATTTTTGCAACTTTGAAAATTTTAGTGGGTAAGAGTTATGCCCCTTGATTAAGCGATTTCATCAAATATTGGGAAAACCGTCGCTTTTTTGGAATTTTTGGACCAACTTATGTCGTTCGAAATGATCTCAGCTACATTTTGATATGCCACAACCCTACTTTTGGTGACTTAGATGACTTGGAATTCTTGCGCGTTGAGGGTTACGAGGCTTTAATAAGTGCGATTACGCCCAAATTAGGGAAAACCGGCACTTTTTTGGTCTTCGGAAATGGATAAAAGTTCTTCGTGATGGTCCCAGGAGCAATTAGATGGGTCACAACCCTATTTTTGCAACTTTGAAAATTTTAGTGGGTAAGAGTTATGCCCCTTGATTAAGCGATTTCATCAAATATTGGGAAAACCGTCGCTTTTTTGGAATTTTTGGACCAACTTATGTCGTTCGAAATGATCTCAGCTACATTTTGATATGCCACAACCCTACTTTTGGTGACTTAGAAGACTTGGAATTCTTGCGCGTTGAGGGTTACGAGGCTTTAATAAGTGCGATTACGCCCAAATTAGGGAAAACCGGCACTTTTTTGGTCTTCGGAAATGGATAAAAGTTCTTCGTGATGGTCCCAGGAGCAATTAGATGGGTCACAACCCTATTTTTGCAACTTTGAAAATTTTAGTGGGTAAGAGTTATGCCCCTTGATTAAGCGATTTCATCAAATATTGGGAAAACCGTCGCTTTTTTGGAATTTTTGGACCAACTTATGTCGTTCGAAATGATCTCAGCTACATTTTGATATGCCACAACCCTACTTTTGGTGACTTAGATGACTTGGAATTCTTGCGCGTTGAGGGTTACGAGGCTTTAATAAGTGCGATTACGCCCAAATTAGGGAAAACCGGCACTTTTTTGGTCTTCGGAAATGGATAAAAGTTCTTCGTGATGGTCCCAGGAGCAATTAGATGGGTCACAACCCTATTTTTGCAACTTTGAAAATTTTAGTGGATAAGAGTTATGCCCCTTGATTAAGCGATTTCATCAAATATTGGGAAAACCGTCGCTTTTTTGGAATTTTTGGACCAACTTATGTCGTTCGAAATGATCTCAGCTACATTTTGATATGCCACAACCCTACTTTTGGTGACTTAGATGACTTGGAATTCTTGCGCGTTGAGGGTTACGAGGCTTTAATAAGTGCGATTACGCCCAAATTAGGGAAAACCGGCACTTTTTTGGTCTTCGGAAATGGATAAAAGTTCTTCGTGATGGTCCCAGGAGCAATTAGATGGGTCACAACCCTATTTTTGCAACTTTGAAAATTTTAGTGGGTAAGAGTTATGCCCCTTGATTAAGCGATTTCATCAAATATTGGGAAAACCGTCGCTTTTTTGGAATTTTTGGACCAACTTATGTCGTTCGAAATGATCTCAGCTACATTTTGATATGCCACAACCCTACTTTTGGTGACTTAGATGACTTGGAATTCTTGCGCGTTGAGGGTTACGAGGCTTTAATAAGTGCGATTACGCCCAAATTAGGGAAAACCGGCACTTTTTTGGTCTTCGGAAATGGATAAAAGTTCTTCGTGATGGTCCCAGGAGCAATTAGATGGGTCACAACCCTATTTTTGCAACTTTGAAAATTTTAGTGGGTAAGAGTTATGCCCCTTGATTAAGCGATTTCATCAAATATTGGGAAAACCGTCGCTTTTTTGGAATTTTTGGACCAACTTATGTCGTTCGAAATGATCTCAGCTACATTTTGATATGCCACAACCCTACTTTTGGTGACTTAGATGACTTGGAATTCTTGCGCGTTGAGGGTTACGAGGCTTTAATAAGTGCGATTACGCCCAAATTAGGGAAAACCGGCACTTTTTTGGTCTTCGGAAATGGATAAAAGTTCTTCGTGATGGTCCCAGGAGCAATTAGATGGGTCACAACCCTATTTTTGCAACTTTGAAAATTTTAGTGGGTAAGAGTTATGCCCCTTGATTAAGCGATTTCATCAAATATTGGGAAAACCGTCGCTTTTTTGGAATTTTTGGACCAACTTATGTCGTTCGAAATGATCTCAGCTACATTTTGATATGCCACAACCCTACTTTTGGTGACTTAGATGACTTGGAATTCTTGCGCGTTGAGGGTTACGAGGCTTTAATAAGTGCGATTACGCCCAAATTAGGGAAAACCGGCACTTTTTTGGTCTTCGGAAATGGATAAAGGTTCTTCGTGATGGTCCCAGGAGCAATTAGATGGGTCACAACCCTATTTTTGCAACTTTGAAAATTTTAGTGGGTAAGAGTTATGCCCCTTGATTAAGCGATTTCATCAAATATTGGGAAAACCGTCGCTTTTTTGGAATTTTTGGACCAACTTATGTCGTTCGAAATGATCTCAGCTACATTTTGATATGCCACAACCCTACTTTTGGTGACTTAGATGACTTGGAATTCTTGCGCGTTGAGGGTTACGAGGCTTTAATAAGTGCGATTACGCCCAAATTAGGGAAAACCGGCACTTTTTTGGTCTTCGGAAATGGATAAAAGTTCTTCGTGATGGTCCCAGGAGCAATTAGATGGGTCACAACCCTATTTTTGCAACTTTGAAAATTTTAGTGGGTAAGAGTTATGCCCCTTGATTAAGCGATTTCATCAAATATTGGGAAAACCGTCGCTTTTTTAGAATTTTTGGACCAACTTATGTCGTTCGAAATGATCTCAGCTACATTTTGATATGCCACAACCCTACTTTTGGTGACTTAGATGACTTGGAATTCTTGCGCGTTGAGGGTTACGAGGCTTTAATAAGTGCGATTACGCCCAAATTAGGGAAAACCGGCACTTTTTTGGTCTTCGGAAATGGATAAAAGTTCTCCGTGATGGTCCCAGGAGCAATTAGATGGGTCACAACCCTATTTTTGCAACTTTGAAAATTTTAGTGGGTAAGAGTTATGCCCCTTGATTAAGCGATTTCATCAAATATTGGGAAAACCGTCGCTTTTTTGGAATTTTTGGACCAACTTATGTCGTTCGAAATGATCTCAGCTACATTTTGATATGCCACAACCCTACTTTTGGTGACTTAGATGACTTGGAATTCTTGCGCGTTGAGGGTTACGAGGCTTTAATAAGTGCGATTACGCCCAAATTAGGGAAAACCGGCACTTTTTTGGTCTTCGGAAATGGATAAAAGTTCTTCGTGATGGTCCCAGGAGCAATTAGATGGGTCACAACCCTATTTTTGCAACTTTGAAAATTTTAGTGGGTAAGAGTTATGCCCCTTGATTAAGCGATTTCATCAAATATTGGGAAAACCGTCGCTTTTTTGGAATTTTTGGACCAACTTATGTCGTTCGAAATTATCTCAGCTACATTTTGATATGCCACAACCCTACTTTTGGTGACTTAGATGACTTGGAATTCTTGCGCGTTGAGGGTTACGAGGCTTTAATAAGTGCGATTACGCCCAAATTAGGGAAAACCGGCACTTTTTTGGTCTTCGGAAATGGATAAAAGTTCTTCGTGATGGTCCCAGGAGCAATTAGATGGGTCACAACCCTATTTTTGCAACTTTGAAAATTTTAGTGGGTAAGAGTTATGCCCCTTGATTAAGCGATTTCATCAAATATTGGGAAAACCGTCGCTTTTTTGGAATTTTTGGACCAACTTATGTCGTTCGAAATGATCTCAGCTACATTTTGATATGCCACAACCCTACTTTTGGTGACTTAGATGACTTGGAATTCTTGCGCGTTGAGGGTTACGAGGCTTTAATAAGTGCGATTACGCCCAAATTAGGGAAAACCGGCACTTTTTTGGTCTTCGGAAATGGATAAAAGTTCTTCGTGATGGTCCCAGGAGCAATTAGATGGGTCACAACCCTATTTTTGCAACTTTGAAAATTTTAGTGGGTAAGAGTTATGCCCCTTGATTAAGCGATTTCATCAAATATTGGGAAAACCGTCGCTTTTTTGGAATTTTTGGACCAACTTATGTCGTTCGAAATGATCTCAGCTACATTTTGATATGCCACAACCCTACTTTTGGTGACTTAGATGACTTGGAATTCTTGCGCGTTGAGGGTTACGAGGCTTTAATAAGTGCGATTACGCCCAAATTAGGGAAAACCGGCACTTTTTTGGTCTTCGGAAATGGATAAAAGTTCTTCGTGATGGTCCCAGGAGCAATTAGATGGGTCACAACCCTATTTTTGCAACTTTGAAAATTTTAGTGGGTAAGAGTTATGCCCCTTGATTAAGCGATTTCATCAAATATTGGGAAAACCGTCGCTTTTTTGGAATTTTTGGACCAACTTATGTCGTTCGAAATGATCTCAGCTACATTTTGATATGCCACAACCCTACTTTTGGTGACTTAGATGACTTGGAATTCTTGCGCGTTGAGGGTTACGAGGCTTTAATAAGTGCGATTACGCCCAAATTAGGGAAAACCGGCACTTTTTTGGTCTTCGGAAATGGATAAAAGTTCTTCGTGATGGTCCCAGGAGCAATTAGATGGGTCACAACCCTATTTTTGCAACTTTGAAAATTTTAGTGGGTAAGAGTTATGCCCCTTGATTAAGCGATTTCATCAAATATTGGGAAAACCGTCGCTTTTTTGGAATTTTTGGACCAACTTATGTCGTTCGAAATGATCTCAGCTACATTTTGATATGCCACAACCCTACTTTTGGTGACTTAGATGACTTGGAATTCTTGCGCGTTGAGGGTTACGAGGCTTTAATAAGTGCGATTACGCCCAAATTAGGGAAAACCGGCACTTTTTTGGTCTTCGGAAATGGATAAAAGTTCTTCGTGATGGTCCCAGGAGCAATTAGATGGGTCACAACCCTATTTTTGCAACTTTGAAAATTTTAGTGGGTAAGAGTTATGCCCCTTGATTAAGCGATTTCATCAAATATTGGGAAAACCGTCGCTTTTTTGGAATTTTTGGACCAACTTATGTCGTTCGAAATGATCTCAGCTACATTTTGATATGCCACAACCCTACTTTTGGTGACTTAGATGACTTGGAATTCTTGCGCGTTGAGGGTTACGAGGCTTTAATAAGTGCGATTACGCCCAAATTAGGGAAAACCGGCACTTTTTTGGTCTTCGGAAATGGATAAAAGTTCTTCGTGATGGTCCCAGGAGCAATTAGATGGGTCACAACCCTATTTTTGCAACTTTGAAAATTTTAGTGGGTAAGAGTTATGCCCCTTGATTAAGCGATTTCATCAAATATTGGGAAAACCGTCGCTTTTTTGGAATTTTTGGACCAACTTATGTCGTTCGAAATGATCTCAGCTACATTTTGATATGCCACAACCCTACTTTTGGTGACTTAGATGACTTGGAATTCTTGCGCGTTGAGGGTTACGAGGCTTTAATAAGTGCGATTACGCCCAAATTAGGGAAAACCGGCACTTTTTTGGTCTTCGGAAATGGATAAAAGTTCTTCGTGATGGTCCCAGGAGCAATTAGATGGGTCACAACCCTATTTTTGCAACTTTGAAAATTTTAGTGGGTAAGAGTTATGCCCCTTGATTAAGCGATTTCATCAAATATTGGGAAAACCGTCGCTTTTTTGGAATTTTTGGACCAACTTATGTCGTTCGAAATGATCTCAGCTACATTTTGATATATCACAACCCTACTTTTGGTGACTTAGATGACTTGGAATTCTTGCGCGTTGAGGGTTACGAGGCTTTAATAAGTGCGATTACGCCCAAATTAGGGAAAACCGGCACTTTTTTGGTCTTCGGAAATGGATAAAAGTTCTTCGTGATGGTCCCAGGAGCAATTAGATGGGTCACAACCCTATTTTTGCAACTTTGAAAATTTTAGTGGGTAAGAGTTATGCCCCTTGATTAAGCGATTTCATCAAATATTGGGAAAACCGTCGCTTTTTTGGAATTTTTGGACCAACTTATGTCGTTCGAAATGATCTCAGCTACATTTTGATATGCCACAACCCTACTTTTGGTGACTTAGATGACTTGGAATTCTTGCGCGTTGAGGGTTACGAGGCTTTAATAAGTGCGATTACGCCCAAATTAGGGAAAACCGGCACTTTTTTGGTCTTCGGAAATGGATAAAAGTTCTTCGTGATGGTCCCAGGAGCAATTAGATGGGTCACAACCCTATGTTTGCAACTTTGAAAATTTTAGTGGGTAAGAGTTATGCCCCTTGATTAAGCGATTTCATCAAATATTGGGAAAACCGTCGCTTTTTTGGAATTTTTGGACCAACTTATGTCGTTCGAAATGATCTCAGCTACATTTTGATATGCCACAACCCTACTTTTGGTGACTTAGATGACTTGGAATTCTTGCGCGTTGAGGGTTACGAGGCTTTAATAAGTGCGATTACGCCCAAATTAGGGAAAACCGGCACTTTTTTGGTCTTCGGAAATGGATAAAAGTTCTCCGTGATGGTCCCAGGAGCAATTAGATGGGTCACAACCCTATTTTTGCAACTTTGAAAATTTTAGTGGGTAAGAGTTATGCCCCTTGATTAAGCGATTTCATCAAATATTGGGAAAACCGTCGCTTTTTTGGAATTTTTGGACCAACTTATGTCGTTCGAAATGATCTCAGCTACATTTTGATATGCCACAACCCTACTTTTGGTGACTTAGATGACTTGGAATTCTTGCGCGTTGAGGGTTACGAGGCTTTAATAAGTGCGATTACGCCCAAATTAGGGAAAACCGGCACTTTTTTGGTCTTCGGAAATGGATAAAAGTTCTTCGTGATGGTCCCAGGAGCAATTAGATGGGTCACAACCCTATTTTTGCAACTTTGAAAATTTTAGTGGGTAAGAGTTATGCCCCTTGATTAAGCGATTTCATCAAATATTGGGAAAACCGTCGCTTTTTTGGAATTTTTGGACCAACTTATGTCGTTCGAAATGATCTCAGCTACATTTTGATATGCCACAACCCTACTTTTGGTGACTTAGATGACTTGGAATTCTTGCGCGTTGAGGGTTACGAGGCTTTAATAAGTGCGATTACGCCCAAATTAGGGAAAACCGGCACTTTTTTGGTCTTCGGAAATGGATAAAAGTTCTTCGTGATGGTCCCAGGAGCAATTAGATGGGTCACAACCCTATTTTTGCAACTTTGAAAATTTTAGTGGGTAAGAGTTATGCCCCTTGATTAAGCGATTTCATCAAATATTGGGAAAACCGTCGCTTTTTTGGAATTTTTGGACCAACTTATGTCGTTCGAAATATCTCAGCTACATTTTGATATGCCACAACCCTACTTTTGGTGACTTAGATGACTTGGAATTCTTGCGCGTTGAGGGTTACGAGGCTTTAATAAGTGCGATTACGCCCAAATTAGGGAAAACCGGCACTTTTTTGGTCTTCGGAAATGGATAAAAGTTCTTCGTGATGGTCCCCAGGAGCAATTAGATGGGTCACAACCCTATTTTTGCAACTTTGAAAATTTTAGTGGGTAAGAGTTATGCCCCTTGATTAAGTGATTTCATCAAATATTGGGAAAACCGTCGCTTTTTTGGAATTTTTGGACCAACTTATGTCGTTCGAAATGATCTCAGCTACATTTTGATATGCCACAACCCTACTTTTGGTGACTTAGATGACTTGGAATTCTTGCGCGTTGAGGGTTACGAGGCTTTAATAAGTGCGATTACGCCCAAATTAGGGAAAACCGGCACTTTTTTGGTCTTCGGAAATGGATAAAAGTTCTTCGTGATGGTCCCAGGAGCAATTAGATGGGTCACAACCCTATTTTTGCAACTTTGAAAATTTTAGTGGGTAAGAGTTATGCCCCTTGATTAAGCGATTTCATCAAATATTGGGAAAACCGTCGCTTTTTTGGAATTTTTGGACCAACTTATGTCGTTCGAAATGATCTCAGCTACATTTTGATATGCCACAACCCTACTTTTGGTGACTTAGATGACTTGGAATTCTTGCGCGTTGAGGGTTACGAGGCTTTAATAAGTGCGATTACGCCCAAATTAGGGAAAACCGGCACTTTTTTGGTCTTCGGAAATGGATAAAAGTTCTTCGTGATGGTCCCAGGAGCAATTAGATGGGTCACAACCCTATTTTTGCAACTTTGAAAATTTTAGTGGGTAAGAGTTATGCCCCTTGATTAAGCGATTTCATCAAATATTGGGAAAACCGTCGCTTTTTTGGAATTTTTGGACCAACTTATGTCGTTCGAAATGATCTCAGCTACATTTTGATATGCCACAACCCTACTTTTGGTGACTTAGATGACTTGGAATTCTTGCGCGTTGAGGGTTACGAGGCTTTAATAAGTGCGATTACGCCCAAGTTAGGGAAAACCGGCACTTTTTTGGTCTTCGGAAATGGATAAAAGTTCTTCGTGATGGTCCCAGGAGCAATTAGATGGGTCACAACCCTATTTTTGCAACTTTGAAAATTTTAGTGGGTAAGAGTTATGCCCCTTGATTAAGCGATTTCATCAAATATTGGGAAAACCGTAGCTTTTTTGGAATTTTTGGACCAACTTATGTCGTTCGAAATGATCTCAGCTACATTTTGATATGCCACAACCCTACTTTTGGTGACTTAGATGACTTGGAATTCTTGCGCGTTGAGGGTTACGAGGCTTTAATAAGTGCGATTACGCCCAAATTAGGGAAAACCGGCACTTTTTTGGTCTTCGGAAATGGATAAAAGTTCTTCGTGATGGTCCCAGGAGCAATTAGATGGGTCACAACCCTATTTTTGCAACTTTGAAAATTTTAGTGGGTAAGAGTTATGCCCCTTGATTAAGCGATTTCATCAAATATTGGGAAAACCGTCGCTTTTTTGGAATTTTTGGACCAACTTATGTCGTTCGAAATGATCTCAGCTACATTTTGATATGCCACAACCCTACTTTTGGTGACTTAGATGACTTGGAATTCTTGCGCGTTGAGGGTTACGAGGCTTTAATAAGTGCGATTACGCCCAAATTAGGGAAAACCGGCACTTTTTTGGTCTTCGGAAATGGATAAAAGTTCTTCGTGATGGTCCCAGGAGCAATTAGATGGGTCACAACCCTATTTTTGCAACTTTGAAAATTTTAGTGGGTAAGAGTTATGCCCCTTGATTAAGCGATTTCATCAAATATTGGGAAAACCGTCGCTTTTTTGGAATTTTTGGACCAACTTATGTCGTTCGAAATGATCTCAGCTACATTTTGATATGCCACAACCCTACTTTTGGTGACTTAGATGACTTGGAATTCTTGCGCGTTGAGGGTTACGAGGCTTTAATAAGTGCGATTACGCCCAAATTAGGGAAAACCGGCACTTTTTTGGTCTTCGGAAATGGATAAAAGTTCTTCGTGATGGTCCCAGGAGCAATTAGATGGGTCACAACCCTATTTTTGCAACTTTGAAAATTTTAGTGGGTAAGAGTTATGCCCCTTGATTAAGCGATTTCATCAAATATTGGGAAAACCGTCGCTTTTTTGGAATTTTTGGACCAACTTATGTCGTTCGAAATGATCTCAGCTACATTTTGATATGCCACAACCCTACTTTTGGTGACTTAGATGACTTGGAATTCTTGCGCGTTGAGGGTTACGAGGCTTTAATAAGTGCGATTACGCCCAAATTAGGGAAAACCGGCACTTTTTTGGTCTTCGGAAATGGATAAAAGTTCTTCGTGATGGTCCCAGGAGCAATTAGATGGGTCACAACCCTATTTTTGCAACTTTGAAAATTTTAGTGGGTAAGAGTTATGCCCCTTGATTAAGCGATTTCATCAAATATTGGGAAAACCGTCGCTTTTTTGGAATTTTTGGACCAACTTATGTCGTTCGAAATGATCTCAGCTACATTTTGATATGCCACAACCCTACTTTTGGTGACTTAGATGACTTGGAATTCTTGCGCGTTGAGGGTTACGAGGCTTTAATAAGTGCGATTACGCCCAAATTAGGGAAAACCGGCACTTTTTTGGTCTTCGGAAATGGATAAAAGTTCTTCGTGATGGTCCCAGGAGCAATTAGATGGGTCACAACCCTATTTTTGCAACTTTGAAAATTTTAGTGGGTAAGAGTTATGCCCCTTGATTAAGCGATTTCATCAAATATTGGGAAAACCGTCGCTTTTTTGGAATTTTTGGACCAACTTATGTCGTTCGAAATGATCTCAGCTACATTTTGATATGCCACAACCCTACTTTTGGTGACTTAGATGACTTGGAATTCTTGCGCGTTGAGGGTTACGAGGCTTTAATAAGTGCGATGACGCCCAAATTAGGGAAAACCGGCACTTTTTTGGTCTTCGGAAATGGATAAAAGTTCTTCGTGATGGTCCCAGGAGCAATTAGATGGGTCACAACCCTATTTTTGCAACTTTGAAAATTTTAGTGGGTAAGAGTTATGCCCCTTGATTAAGCGATTTCATCAAATATTGGGAAAACCGTCGCTTTTTTGGAATTTTTGGACCAACTTATGTCGTTCGAAATGATCTCAGCTACATTTTGATATGCCACAACCCTACTTTTGGTGACTTAGATGACTTGGAATTCTTGCGCGTTGAGGGTTACGAGGCTTTAATAAGTGCGATTACGCCCAAATTAGGGAAAACCGGCACTTTTTTGGTCTTCGGAAATGGATAAAAGTTCTTCGTGATGGTCCCAGGAGCAATTAGATGGGTCACAACCCTATTTTTGCAACTTTGAAAATTTTAGTGGGTAAGAGTTATGCCCCTTGATTAAGCGATTTCATCAAATATTGGGAAAACCGTCGCTTTTTTGGAATTTTTGGACCAACTTATGTCGTTCGAAATGATCTCAGCTACATTTTGATATGCCACAACCCTACTTTTGGTGACTTAGATGACTTGGAATTCTTGCGCGTTGAGGGTTACGAGGCTTTAATAAGTGCGATTACGCCCAAATTAGGGAAAACCGGCACTTTTTTGGTCTTCGGAAATGGATAAAAGTTCTTCGTGATGGTCCCAGGAGCAATTAGATGGGTCACAACCCTATTTTTGCAACTTTGAAAATTTTAGTGGGTAAGAGTTATGCCCCTTGATTAAGCGATTTCATCAAATATTGGGAAAACCGTCGCTTTTTTGGAATTTTTGGACCAACTTATGTCGTTCGAAATGATCTCAGCTACATTTTGATATGCCACAACCCTACTTTTGGTGACTTAGATGACTTGGAATTCTTGCGCGTTGAGGGTTACGAGGCTTTAATAAGTGCGATTACGCCCAAATTAGGGAAAACCGGCACTTTTTTGGTCTTCGGAAATGGATAAAAGTTCTTCGTGATGGTCCCAGGAGCAATTAGATGGGTCACAACCCTATTTTTGCAACTTTGAAAATTTTAGTGGGTAAGAGTTATGCCCCTTGATTAAGCGATTTCATCAAATATTGGGAAAACCGTCGCTTTTTTGGAATTTTTGGACCAACTTATGTCGTTCGAAATGATCTCAGCTACATTTTGATATGCCACAACCCTACTTTTGGTGACTTAGATGACTTGGAATTCTTGCGCGTTGAGGGTTAAGAGGCTTTAATAAGTGCGATTACGCCCAAATTAGGGAAAACCGGCACTTTTTTGGTCTTCGGAAATGGATAAAAGTTCTTCGTGATGGTCCCAGGAGCAATTAGATGGGTCACAACCCTATTTTTGCAACTTTGAAAATTTTAGTGGGTAAGAGTTATGCCCCTTGATTAAGCGATTTCATCAAATATTGGGAAAACCGTCGCTTTTTTGGAATTTTTGGACCAACTTATGTCGTTCGAAATGATCTCAGCTACATTTTGATATGCCACAACCCTACTTTTGGTGACTTAGATGACTTGGAATTCTTGCGCGTTGAGGGTTACGAGGCTTTAATAAGTGCGATTACGCCCAAATTAGGGAAAACCGGCACTTTTTTGGTCTTCGGAAATGGATAAAAGTTCTTCGTGATGGTCCCAGGAGCAATTAGATGGGTCACAACCCTATTTTTGCAACTTTGAAAATTTTAGTGGGTAAGAGTTATGCCCCTTGATTAAGCGATTTCATCAAATATTGGGAAAAACCGTCGCTTTTTTGGAATTTTTGGACCAACTTATGTCGTTCGAAATGATCTCAGCTACATTTTGATATGCCACAACCCTACTTTTGGTGACTTAGATGACTTGGAATTCTTGCGCGTTGAGGGTTACGAGGCTTTAATAAGTGCGATTACGCCCAAATTAGGGAAAACCGGCACTTTTTTGGTCTTCGGAAATGGATAAAAGTTCTTCGTGATGGTCCCAGGAGCAATTAGATGGGTCACAACCCTATTTTTGCAACTTTGAAAATTTTAGTGGGTAAGAGTTATGCCCCTTGATTAAGCGATTTCATCAAATATTGGGAAAACCGTCGCTTTTTTGGAATTTTTGGACCAACTTATGTCGTTAGAAATGATCTCAGCTACATTTTGATATGCCACAACCCTACTTTTGGTGACTTAGATGACTTGGAATTCTTGCGCGTTGAGGGTTACGAGGCTTTAATAAGTGCGATTACGCCCAAATTAGGGAAAACCGGCACTTTTTTGGTCTTCGGAAATGGATAAAAGTTCTTCGTGATGGTCCCAGGAGCAATTAGATGGGTCACAACCCTATTTTTGCAACTTTGAAAATTTTAGTGGGTAAGAGTTATGCCCCTTGATTAAGCGATTTCATCAAATATTGGGAAAACCGTCGCTTTTTTGGAATTTTTGGACCAACTTATGTCGTTCGAAATGATCTCAGCTACATTTTGATATGCCACAACCCTACTTTTGGTGACTTAGATGACTTGGAATTCTTGCGCGTTGAGGGTTACGAGGCTTTAATAAGTGCGATTACGCCCAAATTAGGGAAAACCGGCACTTTTTTGGTCTTCGGAAATGGATAAAAGTTCTTCGTGATGGTCCCAGGAGCAATTAGATGGGTCACAACCCTATTTTTGCAACTTTGAAAATTTTAGTGGGTAAGAGTTATGCCCCTTGATTAAGCGATTTCATCAAATATTGGGAAAACCGTCGCTTTTTTGGAATTTTTGGACCAACTTATGTCGTTCGAAATGATCTCAGCTACATTTTGATATGCCACAACCCTACTTTTGGTGACTTAGATGACTTGGAATTCTTGCGCGTTGAGGGTTACGAGGCTTTAATAAGTGCGATTACGCCCAAATTAGGGAAAACCGGCACTTTTTTGGTCTTCGGAAATGGATAAAAGTTCTTCGTGATGGTCCCAGGAGCAATTAGATGGGTCACAACCCTATTTTTGCAACTTTGAAAATTTTAGTGGGTAAGAGTTATGCCCCTTGATTAAGCGATTTCATCAAATATTGGGAAAACCGTCGCTTTTTTGGAATTTTTGGACCAACTTATGTCGTTCGAAATGATCTCAGCTACATTTTGATATGCCACAACCCTACTTTTGGTGACTTAGATGACTTGGAATTCTTGCGCGTTGAGGGTTACGAGGCTTTAATAAGTGCGATTACGCCCAAATTAGGGAAAACCGGCACTTTTTTGGTCTTCGGAAATGGATAAAAGTTCTTCGTGATGGTCCCAGGAGCAATTAGATGGGTCACAACCCTATTTTTGCAACTTTGAAAATTTTAGTGGGTAAGAGTTATGCCCCTTGATTAAGCGATTTCATCAAATATTGGGAAAACCGTCGCTTTTTTGGAATTTTTGGACCAACTTATGTCGTTCGAAATGATCTCAGCTACATTTTGATATGCCACAACCCTACTTTTGGTGACTTAGATGACTTGGAATTCTTGCGCGTTGAGGGTTACGAGGCTTTAATAAGTGCGATTACGCCCAAATTAGGGAAAACCGGCACTTTTTTGGTCTTCGGAAATGGATAAAAGTTCTTCGTGATGGTCCCAGGAGCAATTAGATGGGTCACAACCCTTTTTTTTTCAACTTTGAAAATTTTAGTGGGTAAGAGTTATGCCCCTTGATTAAGCGATTTCATCAAATATTGGGAAAACCGTCGCTTTTTTGGAATTTTTGGACCAACTTATGTCGTTCGAAATGATCTCAGCTACATTTTGATATGCCACAACCCTACTTTTGGTGACTTAGATGACTTGGAATTCTTGCGCGTTGAGGGTTACGAGGCTTTAATAAGTGCGATTACGCCCAAATTAGGGAAAACCGGCACTTTTTTGGTCTTCGGAAATGGATAAAAGTTCTTCGTGATGGTCCCAGGAGCAATTAGATGGGTCACAACCCTATTTTTGCAACTTTGAAAATTTTAGTGGGTAAGAGTTATGCCCCTTGATTAAGCGATTTCATCAAATATTGGGAAAACCGTCGCTTTTTTGGAATTTTTGGACCAACTTATGTCGTTCGAAATGATCTCAGCTACATTTTGATATGCCACAACCCTACTTTTGGTGACTTAGATGACTTGGAATTCTTGCGCGTTGAGGGTTACGAGGCTTTAATAAGTGCGATTACGCCCAAATTAGGGAAAACCGGCACTTTTTTGGTCTTCGGAAATGGATAAAAGTTCTTCGTGATGGTCCCAGGAGCAATTAGATGGGTCACAACCCTATTTTTGCAACTTTGAAAATTTTAGTGGGTAAGAGTTATGCCCCTTGATTAAGCGATTTCATCAAATATTGGGAAAACCGTCGCTTTTTTGGAATTTTTGGACCAACTTATGTCGTTCGAAATGATCTCAGCTACATTTTGATATGCCACAACCCTACTTTTGGTGACTTAGATGACTTGGAATTCTTGCGCGTTGAGGGTTACGAGGCTTTAATAAGTGCGATTACGCCCAAATTAGGGAAAACCGGCACTTTTTTGGTCTTCGGAAATGGATAAAAGTTCTTCGTGATGGTCCCAGGAGCAATTAGATGGGTCACAACCCTTTTTTTTCAACTTTGAAAATTTTAGTGGGTAAGAGTTATGCCCCTTGATTAAGCGATTTCATCAAATATTGGGAAAACCGTCGCTTTTTTGGAATTTTTGGACCAACTTATGTCGTTCGAAATGATCTCAGCTACATTTTGATATGCCACAACCCTACTTTTGGTGACTTAGATGACTTGGAATTCTTGCGCGTTGAGGGTTACGAGGCTTTAATAAGTGCGATTACGCCCAAATTAGGGAAAACCGGCACTTTTTTGGTCTTCGGAAATGGATAAAAGTTCTTCGTGATGGTCCCAGGAGCAATTAGATGGGTCACAACCCTATTTTTGCAACTTTGAAAATTTTAGTGGGTAAGAGTTATGCCCCTTGATTAAGCGATTTCATCAAATATTGGGAAAACCGTCGCTTTTTTGGAATTTTTGGACCAACTTATGTCGTTCGAAATGATCTCAGCTACATTTTGATATGCCACAACCCTACTTTTGGTGACTTAGATGACTTGGAATTCTTGCGCGTTGAGGGTTACGAGGCTTTAATAAGTGCGATTACGCCCAAATTAGGGAAAACCGGCACTTTTTTGGTCTTCGGAAATGGATAAAAGTTCTTCGTGATGGTCCCAGGAGCAATTAGATGGGTCACAACCCTATTTTTGCAACTTTGAAAATTTTAGTGGGTAAGAGTTATGCCCCTTGATTAAGCGATTTCATCAAATATTGGGAAAACCGTCGCTTTTTTGGAATTTTTGGACCAACTTATGTCGTTCGAAATGATCTCAGCTACATTTTGATATGCCACAACCCTACTTTTAGTGACTTAGATGACTTGGAATTCTTGCGCGTTGAGGGTTACGAGGCTTTAATAAGTGCGATTACGCCCAAATTAGGGAAAACCGGCACTTTTTTGGTCTTCGGAAATGGGTAAAAGTTCTTCGTGATGGTCCCAGGAGCAATTAGATGGGTCACAACCCTATTTTTGCAACTTTGAAAATTTTAGTGGGTAAGAGTTATGCCCCTTGATTAAGCGATTTCATCAAATATTGGGAAAACCGTCGCTTTTTTGGAATTTTTGGACCAACTTATGTCGTTCGAAATGATCTCAGCTACATTTTGATATGCCACAACCCTACTTTTGGTGACTTAGATGACTTGGAATTCTTGCGCGTTGAGGGTTACGAGGCTTTAATAAGTGCGATTACGCCCAAATTAGGGAAAACCGGCACTTTTTTGGTCTTCGGAAATGGATAAAAGTTCTTCGTGATGGTCCCAGGAGCAATTAGATGGGTCACAACCCTATTTTTGCAACTTTGAAAATTTTAGTGGGTAAGAGTTATGCCCCTTGATTAAGCGATTTCATCAAATATTGGGAAAACCGTCGCTTTTTTGGAATTTTTGGACCAACTTATGTCGTTCGAAATGATCTCAGCTACATTTTGATATGCCACAACCCTACTTTTGGTGACTTAGATGACTTGGAATTCTTGCGCGTTGAGGGTTACGAGGCTTTAATAAGTGCGATTACGCCCAAATTAGGGAAAACCGGCACTTTTTTGGTCTTCGGAAATGGATAAAAGTTCTTCGTGGTGGTCCCAGGAGCAAATAGATGGGTCACAACCCTATTTTTGCAACTTTGAAAATTTTAGTGGGTAAGAGTTATGCCCCTTGATTAAGCGATTTCATCAAATATTGGGAAAACCGTCGCTTTTTTGGAATTTTTGGACCAACTTATGTCGTTCGAAATGATCTCAGCTACATTTTGATATGCCACAACCCTACTTTTGGTGACTTAGATGACTTGGAATTCTTGCGCGTTGAGGGTTACGAGGCTTTAATAAGTGCGATTACGCCCAAATTAGGGAAAACCGGCACTTTTTTGGTCTTCGGAAATGGATAAAAGTTCTTCGTGATGGTCCCAGGAGCAATTAGATGGGTCACAACCCTATTTTTGCAACTTTGAAAATTTTAGTGGGTAAGAGTTATGCCCCTTGATTAAGCGATTTCATCAAATATTGGGAAAACCGTCGCTTTTTTGGAATTTTTGGACCAACTTATGTCGTTCGAAATGATCTCAGCTACATTTTGATATGCCACAACCCTACTTTTGGTGACTTAGATGACTTGGAATTCTTGCGCGTTGAGGGTTACGAGGCTTTAATAAGTGCGATTACGCCCAAATTAGGGAAAACCGGCACTTTTTTGGTCTTCGGAAATGGATAAAAGTTCTTCGTGATGGTCCCAGGAGCAATTAGATGGGTCACAACCCTATTTTTGCAACTTTGAAAATTTTAGTGGGTAAGAGTTATGCCCCTTGATTAAGCGATTTCATCAAATATTGGGAAAACCGTCGCTTTTTTGGAATTTTTGGACCAACTTATGTCGTTCGAAATGATCTCAGCTACATTTTGATATGCCACAACCCTACTTTTGGTGACTTAGATGACTTGGAATTCTTGCGCGTTGAGGGTTACGAGGCTTTAATAAGTGCGATTACGCCCAAATTAGGGAAAACCGGCACTTTTTTGGTCTTCGGAAATGGATAAAAGTTCTTCGTGATGGTCCCAGGAGCAATTAGATGGGTCACAACCCTATTTTTGCAACTTTGAAAATTTTAGTGGGTAAGAGTTATGCCCCTTGATTAAGCGATTTCATCAAATATTGGGAAAACCGTCGCTTTTTTGGAATTTTTGGACCAACTTATGTCGTTCGAAATGATCTCAGCTACATTTTGATATGCCACAACCCTACTTTTGGTGACTTAGATGACTTGGAATTCTTGCGCGTTGAGGGTTACGAGGCTTTAATAAGTGCGATTACGCCCAAATTAGGGAAAACCGGCACTTTTTTGGTCTTCGGAAATGGATAAAAGTTCTTCGTGATGGTCCCAGGAGCAATTAGATGGGTCACAACCCTATTTTTGCAACTTTGAAAATTTTAGTGGGTAAGAGTTATGCCCCTTGATTAAGCGATTTCATCAAATATTGGGAAAACCGTCGCTTTTTTGGAATTTTTGGACCAACTTATGTCGTTCGAAATGATCTCAGCTACATTTTGATATGCCACAACCCTACTTTTGGTGACTTAGATGACTTGGAATTCTTGCGCGTTGAGGGTTACGAGGCTTTAATAAGTGCGATTACGCCCAAATTAGGGAAAACCGGCACTTTTTTGGTCTTCGGAAATGGATAAAAGTTCTTCGTGATGGTCCCAGGAGCAATTAGATGGGTCACAACCCTATTTTTGCAACTTTGAAAATTTTAGTGGGTAAGAGTTATGCCCCTTGATTAAGCGATTTCATCAAATATTGGGAAAACCGTCGCTTTTTTGGAATTTTTGGACCAACTTATGTCGTTCGAAATGATCTCAGGTACATTTTGATATGCCACAACCCTACTTTTGGTGACTTAGATGACTTGGAATTCTTGCGCGTTGAGGGTTACGAGGCTTTAATAAGTGCGATTACGCCCAAAATAGGGAAAACCGGCACTTTTTTGGTCTTCGGAAATGGATAAAAGTTCTTCGTGATGGTCCCAGGAGCAATTAGATGGGTCACAACCCTATTTTTGCAACTTTGAAAATTTTAGTGGGTAAGAGTTATGCCCCTTGATTAAGCGATTTCATCAAATATTGGGAAAACCGTCGCTTTTTTGGAATTTTTGGACCAACTTATGTCGTTCGAAATGATCTCAGCTACATTTTGATATGCCACAACCCTACTTTTGGTGACTTAGATGACTTGGAATTCTTGCGCGTTGAGGGTTACGAGGCTTTAATAAGTGCGATTACGCCCAAATTAGGGAAAACCGGCACTTTTTTGGTCTTCGGAAATGGATAAAAGTTCTTCGTGATGGTCCCAGGAGCAATTAGATGGGTCACAACCCTATTTTTGCAACTTTGAAAATTTTAGTGGGTAAGAGTTATGCCCCTTGATTAAGCGATTTCATCAAATATTGGGAAAACCGTCGCTTTTTTGGAATTTTTGGACCAACTTATGTCGTTCGAAATGATCTCAGCTACATTTTGATATGCCACAACCCTACTTTTGGTGACTTAGATGACTTGGAATTCTTGCGCGTTGAGGGTTACGAGGCTTTAATAAGTGCGATTACGCCCAAATTAGGGAAAACCGGCACTTTTTTGGTCTTCGGAAATGGATAAAAGTTCTTCGTGATGGTCCCAGGAGCAATTAGATGGGTCACAACCCTATTTTTGCAACTTTGAAAATTTTAGTGGGTAAGAGTTATGCCCCTTGATTAAGCGATTTCATCAAATATTGGGAAAACCGTCGCTTTTTTGGAATTTTTGGACCAACTTATGTCGTTCGAAATGATCTCAGGTACATTTTGATATGCCACAACCCTACTTTTGGTGACTTAGATGACTTGGAATTCTTGCGCGTTGAGGGTTACGAGGCTTTAATAAGTGCGATTACGCCCAAAATAGGGAAAACCGGCACTTTTTTGGTCTTCGGAAATGGATAAAAGTTCTTCGTGATGGTCCCAGGAGCAATTAGATGGGTCACAACCCTATTTTTGCAACTTTGAAAATTTTAGTGGGTAAGAGTTATGCCCCTTGATTAAGCGATTTCATCAAATATTGGGAAAACCGTCGCTTTTTTGGAATTTTTGGACCAACTTATGTCGTTCGAAATGATCTCAGCTACATTTTGATATGCCACAACCCTACTTTTGGTGACTTAGATGACTTGGAATTCTTGCGCGTTGAGGGTTACGAGGCTTTAATAAGTGCGATTACGCCCAAATTAGGGAAAACCGGCACTTTTTTGGTCTTCGGAAATGGATAAAAGTTCTTCGTGATGGTCCCAGGAGCAATTAGATGGGTCACAACCCTATTTTTGCAACTTTGAAAATTTTAGTGGGTAAGAGTTATGCCCCTTGATTAAGCGATTTCATCAAATATTGGGAAAACCGTCGCTTTTTTGGAATTTTTGGACCAACTTATGTCGTTCGAAATGATCTCAGCTACATTTTGATATGCCACAACCCTACTTTTGGTGACTTAGATGACTTGGAATTCTTGCGCGTTGAGGGTTACGAGGCTTTAATAAGTGCGATTACGCCCAAATTAGGGAAAACCGGCACTTTTTTGGTCTTCGGAAATGGATAAAAGTTCTTCGTGATGGTCCCAGGAGCAATTAGATGGGTCACAACCCTATTTTTGCAACTTTGAAAATTTTAGTGGGTAAGAGTTATGCCCCTTGATTAAGCGATTTCATCAAATATTGGGAAAACCGTCGCTTTTTTGGAATTTTTGGACCAACTTATGTCGTTCGAAATGATCTCAGCTACATTTTGATATGCCACAACCCTACTTTTGGTGACTTAGATGACTTGGAATTCTTGCGCGTTGAGGGTTACGAGGCTTTAATAAGTGCGATTACGCCCAAATTAGGGAAAACCGGCACTTTTTTGGTCTTCGGAAATGGATAAAAGTTCTTCGTGATGGTCCCAGGAGCAATTAGATGGGTCACAACCCTATTTTTGCAACTTTGAAAATTTTAGTGGGTAAGAGTTATGCCCCTTGATTAAGCGATTTCATCAAATATTGGGAAAACCGTCGCTTTTTTGGAATTTTTGGACCAACTTATGTCGTTCGAAATGATCTCAGCTACATTTTGATATGCCACAACCCTACTTTTGGTGACTTAGATGACTTGGAATTCTTGCGCGTTGAGGGTTACGAGGCTTTAATAAGTGCGATTACGCCCAAATTAGGGAAAACCGGCACTTTTTTGGTCTTCGGAAATGGATAAAAGTTCTTCGTGATGGTCCCAGGAGCAATTAGATGGGTCACAACCCTATTTTTGCAACTTTGAAAATTTTAGTGGGTAATAGTTATGCCCCTTGATTAAGCGATTTCATCAAATATTGGGAAAACCGTCGCTTTTTTGGAATTTTTGGACCAACTTATGTCGTTCGAAATGATCTCAGCTACATTTTGATATGCCACAACCCTACTTTTGGTGACTTAGATGACTTGGAATTCTTGCGCGTTGAGGGTTACGAGGCTTTAATAAGTGCGATTACGCCCAAATTAGGGAAAACCGGCACTTTTTTGGTCTTCGGAAATGGATAAAAGTTCTTCGTGATGGTCCCAGGAGCAATTAGATGGGTCACAACCCTATTTTTGCAACTTTGAAAATTTTAGTGGGTAAGAGTTATGCCCCTTGATTAAGCGATTTCATCAAATATTGGGAAAACCGTCGCTTTTTTGGAATTTTTGGACCAACTTATGTCGTTCGAAATGATCTCAGCTACATTTTGATATGCCACAACCCTACTTTTGGTGACTTAGATGACTTGGAATTCTTGCGCGTTGAGGGTTACGAGGCTTTAATAAGTGCGATTACGCCCAAATTAGGGAAAACCGGCACTTTTTTGGTCTTCGGAAATGGATAAAAGTTCTTCGTGATGGTCCCAGGAGCAATTAGATGGGTCACAACCCTATTTTTGCAACTTTGAAAATTTTAGTGGGTAAGAGTTATGCCCCTTGATTAAGCGATTTCATCAAATATTGGGAAAACCGTCGCTTTTTTGGAATTTTTGGACCAACTTATGTCGTTCGAAATGATCTCAGCTACATTTTGATATGCCACAACCCTACTTTTGGTGACTTAGATGACTTGGAATTCTTGCGCGTTGAGGGTTACGAGGCTTTAATAAGTGCGATTACGCCCAAATTAGGGAAAACCGGCACTTTTTTGGTCTTCGGAAATGGATAAAAGTTCTTTGTGATGGTCCCAGGAGCAATTAGATGGGTCACAACCCTATTTTTGCAACTTTGAAAATTTTAGTGGGTAAGAGTTATGCCCCTTGATTAAGCGATTTCATCAAATATTGGGAAAACCGTCGCTTTTTTGGAATTTTTGGACCAACTTATGTCGTTCGAAATGATCTCAGCTACATTTTGATATGCCACAACCCTACTTTTGGTGACTTAGATGACTTGGAATTCTTGCGCGTTGAGGGTTACGAGGCTTTAATAAGTGCGATTACGCCCAAATTAGGGAAAACCGGCACTTTTTTGGTCTTCGGAAATGGATAAAAGTTCTTCGTGATGGTCCCAGGAGCAATTAGATGGGTCACAACCCTATTTTTGCAACTTTGAAAATTTTAGTGGGTAAGAGTTATGCCCCTTGATTAAGCGATTTCATCAAATATTGGGAAAACCGTCGCTTTTTTGGAATTTTTGGACCAACTTATGTCGTTCGAAATGATCTCAGCTACATTTTGATATGCCACAACCCTACTTTTGGTGACTTAGATGACTTGGAATTCTTGCGCGTTGAGGGTTACGAGGCTTTAATAAGTGCCATTACGCCCAAATTAGGGAAAACCGGCACTTTTTTGGTCTTCGGAAATGGATAAAAGTTCTTCGTGATGGTCCCAGGAGCAATTAGATGGGTCACAACCCTATTTTTGCAACTTTGAAAATTTTAGTGGGTAAGAGTTATGCCCCTTGATTAAGCGATTTCATCAAATATTGGGAAAACCGTCGCTTTTTTGGAATTTTTGGACCAACTTATGTCGTTCGAAATGATCTCAGCTACATTTTGATATGCCACAACCCTACTTTTGGTGACTTAGATGACTTGGAATTCTTGCGCGTTGAGGGTTACGAGGCTTTAATAAGTGCGATTACGCCCAAATTAGGGAAAACCGGCACTTTTTTGGTCTTCGGAAATGGATAAAAGTTCTTCGTGATGGTCCCAGGAGCAATTAGATGGGTCACAACCCTATTTTTGCAACTTTGAAAATTTTAGTGGGTAAGAGTTATGCCCCTTGATTAAGCGATTTCATCAAATATTGGGAAAACCGTCGCTTTTTTGGAATTTTTGGACCAACTTATGTCGTTCGAAATGATCTCAGCTACATTTTGATATGCCACAACCCTACTTTTGGTGACTTAGATGACTTGGAATTCTTGCGCGTTGAGGGTTACGAGGCTTTAATAAGTGCGATTACGCCCAAATTAGGGAAAACCGGCACTTTTTTGGTCTTCGGAAATGGATAAAAGTTCTTCGTGATGGTCCCAGGAGCAATTAGATGGGTCACAACCCTATTTTTGCAACTTTGAAAATTTTAGTGGGTAAGAGTTATGCCCCTTGATTAAGCGATTTCATCAAATATTGGGAAAACCGTCGCTTTTTTGGAATTTTTGGACCAACTTATGTCGTTCGAAATGATCTCAGCTACATTTTGATATGCCACAACCCTACTTTTGGTGACTTAGATGACTTGGAATTCTTGCGCGTTGAGGGTTACGAGGCTTTAATAAGTGCGATTACGCCCAAATTAGGGAAAACCGGCACTTTTTTGGTCTTCGGAAATGGATAAAAGTTCTTCGTGATGGTCCCAGGAGCAATTAGATGGGTCACAACCCTATTTTTGCAACTTTGAAAATTTTAGTGGGTAAGAGTTATGCCCCTTGATTAAGCGATTTCATCAAATATTGGGAAAACCGTCGCTTTTTTGGAATTTTTGGACCAACTTATGTCGTTCGAAATGATCTCAGCTACATTTTGATATGCCACAACCCTACTTTTGGTGACTTAGATGACTTGGAATTCTTGCGCGTTGAGGGTTACGAGGCTTTAATAAGTGCGATTACGCCCAAATTAGGGAAAACCGGCACTTTTTTGGTCTTCGGAAATGGATAAAAGTTCTTCGTGATGGTCCCAGGAGCAATTAGATGGGTCACAACCCTATTTTTGCAACTTTGAAAATTTTAGTGGGTAAGAGTTATGCCCCTTGATTAAGCGATTTCATCAAATATTGGGAAAACCGTCGCTTTTTTGGAATTTTTGGACCAACTTATGTCGTTCGAAATGATCTCAGCTACATTTTGATATGCCACAACCCTACTTTTGGTGACTTAGATGACTTGGAATTCTTGCGCGTTGAGGGTTACGAGGCTTTAATAAGTGCGATTACGCCCAAATTAGGGAAAACCGGCACTTTTTTGGTCTTCGGAAATGGATAAAAGTTCTTCGTGATGGTCCCAGGAGCAATTAGATGGGTCACAACCCTATTTTTGCAACTTTGAAAATTTTAGTGGGTAAGAGTTATGCCCCTTGATTAAGCGATTTCATCAAATATTGGGAAAACCGTCGCTTTTTTGGAATTTTTGGACCAACTTATGTCGTTCGAAATGATCTCAGCTACATTTTGATATGCCACAACCCTACTTTTGGTGACTTAGATGACTTGGAATTCTTGCGCGTTGAGGGTTACGAGGCTTTAATAAGTGCGATTACGCCCAAATTAGGGAAAACCGGCACTTTTTTGGTCTTCGGAAATGGATAAAAGTTCTTCGTGATGGTCCCAGGAGCAATTAGATGGGTCACAACCCTATTTTTGCAACTTTGAAAATTTTAGTGGGTAAGAGTTATGCCCCTTGATTAAGCGATTTCATCAAATATTGGGAAAACCGTCGCTTTTTTGGAATTTTTGGACCAACTTATGTCGTTCGAAATGATCTCAGCTACATTTTGATATGCCACAACCCTACTTTTGGTGACTTAGATGACTTGGAATTCTTGCGCGTTGAGGGTTACGAGGCTTTAATAAGTGCGATTACGCCCAAATTAGGGAAAACCGGCACTTTTTTGGTCTTCGGAAATGGATAAAAGTTCTTCGTGATGGTCCCAGGAGCAATTAGATGGGTCACAACCCTATTTTTGCAACTTTGAAAATTTTAGTGGGTAAGAGTTATGCCCCTTGATTAAGCGATTTCATCAAATATTGGGAAAACCGTCGCTTTTTTGGAATTTTTTGGACCAACTTATGTCGTTCGAAATGATCTCAGCTACATTTTGATATGCCACAACCCTACTTTTGGTGACTTAGATGACTTGGAATTCTTGCGCGTTGAGGGTTACGAGGCTTTAATAAGTGCGATTACGCCCAAATTAGGGAAAACCGGCACTTTTTTGGTCTTCGGAAATGGATAAAAGTTCTTCGTGATGGTCCCAGGAGCAATTAGATGGGTCACAACCCTATTTTTGCAACTTTGAAAATTTTAGTGGGTAAGAGTTATGCCCCTTGATTAAGCGATTTCATCAAATATTGGGAAAACCGTCGCTTTTTTGGAATTTTTGGACCAACTTATGTCGTTCGAAATGATCTCAGCTACATTTTGATATGCCACAACCCTACTTTTGGTGACTTAGATGACTTGGAATTCTTGCGCGTTGAGGGTTACGAGGCTTTAATAAGTGCGATTACGCCCAAATTAGGGAAAACCGGCACTTTTTTGGTCTTCGGAAATGGATAAAAGTTCTTCGTGATGGTCCCAGGAGCAATTAGATGGGTCACAACCCTATTTTTGCAACTTTGAAAATTTTAGTGGGTAAGAGTTATGCCCCTTGATTAAGCGATTTCATCAAATATTGGGAAAACCGTCGCTTTTTTGGAATTTTTGGACCAACTTATGTCGTTCGAAATGATCTCAGCTACATTTTGATATGCCACAACCCTACTTTTGGTGACTTAGATGACTTGGAATTCTTGCGCGTTGAGGGTTACGAGGCTTTAATAAGTGCGATTACGCCCAAATTAGGGAAAACCGGCACTTTTTTGGTCTTCGGAAATGGATAAAAGTTCTTCGTGATGGTCCCAGGAGCAATTAGATGGGTCACAACCCTATTTTTGCAACTTTGAAAATTTTAGTGGGTAAGAGTTATGCCCCTTGATTAAGCGATTTCATCAAATATTGGGAAAACCGTCGCTTTTTTGGAATTTTTGGACCAACTTATGTCGTTCGAAATGATCTCAGCTACATTTTGATATGCCACAACCCTACTTTTGGTGACTTAGATGACTTGGAATTCTTGCGCGTTGAGGGTTACGAGGCTTTAATAAGTGCGATTACGCCCAAATTAGGGAAAACCGGCACTTTTTTGGTCTTCGGAAATGGATAAAAGTTCTTCGTGATGGTCCCAGGAGCAATTAGATGGGTCACAACCCTATTTTTGCAACTTTGAAAATTTTAGTGGGTAAGAGTTATGCCCCTTGATTAAGCGATTTCATCAAATATTGGGAAAACCGTCGCTTTTTTGGAATTTTTGGACCAACTTATGTCGTTCGAAATGATCTCAGCTACATTTTGATATGCCACAACCCTACTTTTGGTGACTTAGATGACTTGGAATTCTTGCGCGTTGAGGGTTACGAGGCTTTAATAAGTGCGATTACGCCCAAATTAGGGAAAACCGGCACTTTTTTGGTCTTCGGAAATGGATAAAAGTTCTTCGTGATGGTCCCAGGAGCAATTAGATGGGTCACAACCCTATTTTTGCAACTTTGAAAATTTTAGTGGGTAAGAGTTATGCCCCTTGATTAAGCGATTTCACCAAAATATTGGGAAAACCGTCGCTTTTTTGGAATTTTTGGACCAACTTATGTCGTTCGAAATGATCTCAGCTACATTTTGATATGCCACAACCCTACTTTTGGTGACTTAGATGACTTGGAATTCTTGCGCGTTGAGGGTTACGAGGCTTTAATAAGTGCGATTACGCCCAAATTAGGGAAAACCGGCACTTTTTTGGTCTTCGGAAATGGATAAAAGTTCTTCGTGATGGTCCCAGGAGCAATTAGATGGGTCACAACCCTATTTTTGCAACTTTGAAAATTTTAGTGGGTAAGAGTTATGCCCCTTGATTAAGCGATTTCATCAAATATTGGGAAAACCGTCGCTTTTTTGGAATTTTTGGACCAACTTATGTCGTTCGAAATGATCTCAGCTACATTTTGATATGCCACAACCCTACTTTTGGTGACTTAGATGACTTGGAATTCTTGCGCGTTGAGGGTTACGAGGCTTTAATAAGTGCGATTACGCCCAAATTAGGGAAAACCGGCACTTTTTTGGTCTTCGGAAATGGATAAAAGTTCTTCGTGATGGTCCCAGGAGCAATTAGATGGGTCACAACCCTATTTTTGCAACTTTGAAAATTTTAGTGGGTAAGAGTTATGCCCCTTGAATAAGCGATTTCATCAAATATTGGGAAAACCTTCGCTTTTTTGGAATTTTTGGACCAACTTATGTCGTTCGAAATGATCTCAGCTACATTTTGATATGCCACAACCCTACTTTTGGTGACTTAGATGACTTGGAATTCTTGCGCGTTGAGGGTTACGAGGCTTTAATAAGTGCGATTACGCCCAAATTAGGGAAAACCGGCACTTTTTTGGTCTTCGGAAATGGATAAAAGTTCTTCGTGATGGTCCCAGGAGCAATTAGATGGGTCACAACCCTATTTTTGCAACTTTGAAAATTTTAGTGGGTAAGAGTTATGCCCCTTGATTAAGCGATTTCATCAAATATTGGGAAAACCGTCGCTTTTTTGGAATTTTTGGACCAACTTATGTCGTTCGAAATGATCTCAGCTACATTTTGATATGCCACAACCCTACTTTTGGTGACTTAGATGACTTGGAATTCTTGCGCGTTGAGGGTTACGAGGCTTTAATAAGTGCGATTACGCCCAAATTAGGGAAAACCGGCACTTTTTTGGTCTTCGGAAATGGATAAAAGTTCTTCGTGATGGTCCCAGGAGCAATTAGATGGGTCACAACCCTATTTTTGCAACTTTGAAAATTTTAGTGGGTAAGAGTTATGCCCCTTGATTAAGCGATTTCATCAAATATTGGGAAAACCGTCGCTTTTTTGGAATTTTTGGACCAACTTATGTCGTTCGAAATGATCTCAGCTACATTTTGATATGCCACAACCCTACTTTTGGTGACTTAGATGACTTGGAATTCTTGCGCGTTGAGGGTTACGAGGCTTTAATAAGTGCGATTACGCCCAAATTAGGGAAAACCGGCACTTTTTTGGTCTTCGGAAATGGATAAAAGTTCTTCGTGATGGTCCCAGGAGCAATTAGATGGGTCACAACCCTATTTTTGCAACTTTGAAAATTTTAGTGGGTAAGAGTTATGCCCCTTGATTAAGCGATTTCATCAAATATTGGGAAAACCGTCGCTTTTTTGGAATTTTTGGACCAACTTATGTCGTTCGAAATGATCTCAGCTACATTTTGATATGCCACAACCCTACTTTTGGTGACTTAGATGACTTGGAATTCTTGCGCGTTGAGGGTTACGAGGCTTTAATAAGTGCGATTACGCCCAAATTAGGGAAAACCGGCACTTTTTTGGTCTTCGGAAATGGATAAAAGTTCTTCGTGATGGTCCCAGGAGCAATTAGATGGGTCACAACCCTATTTTTGCAACTTTGAAAATTTTAGTGGGTAAGAGTTATGCCCCTTGATTAAGCGATTTCATCAAATATTGGGAAAACCGTCGCTTTTTTGGAATTTTTGGACCAACTTATGTCGTTCGAAATGATCTCAGCTACATTTTGATATGCCACAACCCTACTTTTGGTGACTTAGATGACTTGGAATTCTTGCGCGTTGAGGGTTACGAGGCTTTAATAAGTGCGATTACGCCCAAATTAGGGAAAACCGGCACTTTTTTGGTCTTCGGAAATGGATAAAAGTTCTTCGTGATGGTCCCAGGAGCAATTAGATGGGTCACAACCCTATTTTTGCAACTTTGAAAATTTTAGTGGGTAAGAGTTATGCCCCTTGATTAAGCGATTTCATCAAATATTGGGAAAACCGTCGCTTTTTTGGAATTTTTGGACCAACTTATGTCGTTCGAAATGATCTCAGCTACATTTTGATATGCCACAACCCTACTTTTGGTGACTTAGATGACTTGGAATTCTTGCGCGTTGAGGGTTACGAGGCTTTAATAAGTGCGATTACGCCCAAATTAGGGAAAACCGGCACTTTTTTGGTCTTCGGAAATGGATAAAAGTTCTTCGTGATGGTCCCAGGAGCAATTAGATGGGTCACAACCCTATTTTTGCAACTTTGAAAATTTTAGTGGGTAAGAGTTATGCCCCTTGATTAAGCGATTTCATCAAATATTGGGAAAACCGTCGCTTTTTTGGAATTTTTGGACCAACTTATGTCGTTCGAAATGATCTCAGCTACATTTTGATATGCCACAACCCTACTTTTGGTGACTTAGATGACTTGGAATTCTTGCGCGTTGAGGGTTACGAGGCTTTAATAAGTGCGATTACGCCCAAATTAGGGAAAACCGGCACTTTTTTGGTCTTCGGAAATGGATAAAAGTTCTTCGTGATGGTCCCAGGAGCAATTAGATGGGTCACAACCCTATTTTTGCAACTTTGAAAATTTTAGTGGGTAAGAGTTATGCCCCTTGATTAAGCGATTTCATCAAATATTGGGAAAACCGTCGCTTTTTTGGAATTTTTGGACCAACTTATGTCGTTCAAAATGATCTCAGCTACATTTTGATATGCCACAACCCTACTTTTGGTGACTTAGATGACTTGGAATTCTTGCGCGTTGAGGGTTACGAGGCTTTAATAAGTGCGATTACGCCCAAATTAGGGAAAACCGGCACTTTTTTGGTCTTCGGAAATGGATAAAAGTTCTTTGTGATGGTCCCAGGAGCAATTAGATGGGTCACAACCCTATTTTTGCAACTTTGAAAATTTTAGTGGGTAAGAGTTATGCCCCTTGATTAAGCGATTTCATCAAATATTGGGAAAACCGTCGCTTTTTTGGAATTTTTGGACCAACTTATGTCGTTCGAAATGATCTCAGCTACATTTTGATATGCCACAACCCTACTTTTGGTGACTTAGATGACTTGGAATTCTTGCGCGTTGAGGGTTACGAGGCTTTAATAAGTGCGATTACGCCCAAATTAGGGAAAACCGGCACTTTTTTGGTCTTCGGAAATGGATAAAAGTTCTTCGTGATGGTCCCAGGAGCAATTAGATGGGTCACAACCCTATTTTTGCAACTTTGAAAATTTTAGTGGGTAAGAGTTATGCCCCTTGATTAAGCGATTTCATCAAATATTGGGAAAACCGTCGCTTTTTTGGAATTTTTGGACCAACTTATGTCGTTCGAAATGATCTCAGCTACATTTTGATATGCCACAACCCTACTTTTGGTGACTTAGATGACTTGGAATTCTTGCGCGTTGAGGGTTACGAGGCTTTAATAAGTGCGATTACGCCCAAATTAGGGAAAACCGGCACTTTTTTGGTCTTCGGAAATGGATAAAAGTTCTTCGTGATGGTCCCAGGAGCAATTAGATGGGTCACAACCCTATTTTTGCAACTTTGAAAATTTTAGTGGGTAAGAGTTATGCCCCTTGATTAAGCGATTTCATCAAATATTGGGAAAACCGTCGCTTTTTTGGAATTTTTGGACCAACTTATGTCGTTCGAAATGATCTCAGCTACATTTTGATATGCCACAACCCTACTTTTGGTGACTTAGATGACTTGGAATTCTTGCGCGTTGAGGGTTACGAGGCTTTAATAAGTGCGATGACGCCCAAATTAGGGAAAACCGGCACTTTTTTGGTCTTCGGAAATGGATAAAAGTTCTTCGTGATGGTCCCAGGAGCAATTAGATGGGTCACAACCCTATTTTTGCAACTTTGAAAATTTTAGTGGGTAAGAGTTATGCCCCTTGATTAAGCGATTTCATCAAATATTGGGAAAACCGTCGCTTTTTTGGAATTTTTGGACCAACTTATGTCGTTCGAAATGATCTCAGCTACATTTTGATATGCCACAACCCTACTTTTGGTGACTTAGATGACTTGGAATTCTTGCGCGTTGAGGGTTACGAGGCTTTAATAAGTGCGATTACGCCCAAATTAGGGAAAACCGGCACTTTTTTGGTCTTCGGAAATGGATAAAAGTTCTTCGTGATGGTCCCAGGAGCAATTAGATGGGTCACAACCCTATTTTTGCAACTTTGAAAATTTTAGTGGGTAAGAGTTATGCCCCTTGATTAAGCGATTTCATCAAATATTGGGAAAACCGTCGCTTTTTTGGAATTTTTGGACCAACTTATGTCGTTCGAAATGATCTCAGCTACATTTTGATATGCCACAACCCTACTTTTGGTGACTTAGATGACTTGGAATTCTTGCGCGTTGAGGGTTACGAGGCTTTAATAAGTGCGATTACGCCCAAATTAGGGAAAACCGGCACTTTTTTGGTCTTCGGAAATGGATAAAAGTTCTTCGTGTTGGTCCCAGGAGCAATTAGATGGGTCACAACCCTATTTTTGCAACTTTGAAAATTTTAGTGGGTAAGAGTTATGCCCCTTGATTAAGCGATTTCATCAAATATTGGGAAAACCGTCGCTTTTTTGGAATTTTTGGACCAACTTATGTCGTTCGAAATGATCTCAGCTACATTTTGATATGCCACAACCCTACTTTTGGTGACTTAGATGACTTGGAATTCTTGCGCGTTGAGGGTTACGAGGCTTTAATAAGTGCGATTACGCCCAAATTAGGGAAAACCGGCACTTTTTTGGTCTTCGGAAATGGATAAAAGTTCTTCGTGATGGTCCCAGGAGCAATTAGATGGGTCACAACCCTATTTTTGCAACTTTGAAAATTTTAGTGGGTAAGAGTTATGCCCCTTGATTAAGCGATTTCATCAAATATTGGGAAAACCGTCGCTTTTTTGGAATTTTTGGACCAACTTATGTCGTTCGAAATGATCTCAGCTACATTTTGATATGCCACAACCCTACTTTTGGTGACTTAGATGACTTGGAATTCTTGCGCGTTGAGGGTTACGAGGCTTTAATAAGTGCGATTACGCCCAAATTAGGGAAAACCGGCACTTTTTTGGTCTTCGGAAATGGATAAAAGTTCTTCGTGATGGTCCCAGGAGCAATTAGATGGGTCACAACCCTATTTTTGCAACTTTGAAAATTTTAGTGGGTAAGAGTTATGCCCCTTGATTAAGCGATTTCATCAAATATTGGGAAAACCGTCGCTTTTTTGGAATTTTTGGACCAACTTATGTCGTTCGAAATGATCTCAGCTACATTTTGATATGCCACAACCCTACTTTTGGTGACTTAGATGACTTGGAATTCTTGCGCGTTGAGGGTTACGAGGCTTTAATAAGTGCGATTACGCCCAAAATAGGGAAAACCGGCACTTTTTTGGTCTTCGGAAATGGATAAAAGTTCTTCGTGATGGTCCCAGGAGCAATTAGATGGGTCACAACCCTATTTTTGCAACTTTGAAAATTTTAGTGGGTAAGAGTTATGCCCCTTGATTAAGCGATTTCATCAAATATTGGGAAAACCGTCGCTTTTTTGGAATTTTTGGACCAACTTATGTCGTTCGAAATGATCTCAGCTACATTTTGATATGCCACAACCCTACTTTTGGTGACTTAGATGACTTGGAATTCTTGCGCGTTGAGGGTTACGAGGCTTTAATAAGTGCGATTACGCCCAAATTAGGGAAAACCGGCACTTTTTTGGTCTTCGGAAATGGATAAAAGTTCTTCGTGATGGTCCCAGGAGCAATTAGATGGGTCACAACCCTATTTTTGCAACTTTGAAAATTTTAGTGGGTAAGAGTTATGCCCCTTGATTAAGCGATTTCATCAAATATTGGGAAAACCGTCGCTTTTTTGGAATTTTTGGACCAACTTATGTCGTTCGAAATGATCTCAGCTACATTTTGATATGCCACAACCCTACTTTTGGTGACTTAGATGACTTGGAATTCTTGCGCGTTGAGGGTTACGAGGCTTTAATAAGTGCGATTACGCCCAAATTAGGGAAAACCGGCACTTTTTTGGTCTTCGGAAATGGATAAAAGTTCTTCGTGATGGTCCCAGGAGCAATTAGATGGGTCACAACCCTATTTTTGCAACTTTGAAAATTTTAGTGGGTAAGAGTTATGCCCCTTGATTAAGCGATTTCATCAAATATTGGGAAAACCGTCGCTTTTTTGGAATTTTTGGACCAACTTATGTCGTTCGAAATGATCTCAGCTACATTTTGATATGCCACAACCCTACTTTTGGTGACTTAGATGACTTGGAATTCTTGCGCGTTGAGGGTTACGAGGCTTTAATAAGTGCGATTACGCCCAAATTAGGGAAAACCGGCACTTTTTTGGTCTTCGGAAATGGATAAAAGTTCTTCGTGATGGTCCCAGGAGCAATTAGATGGGTCACAACCCTATTTTTGCAACTTTGAAAATTTTAGTGGGTAAGAGTTATGCCCCTTGATTAAGCGATTTCATCAAATATTGGGAAAACCGTCGCTTTTTTGGAATTTTTGGACCAACTTATGTCGTTCGAAATGATCTCAACTACATTTTGATATGCCACAACCCTACTTTTGGTGACTTAGATGACTTGGAATTCTTGCGCGTTGAGGGTTACGAGGCTTTAATAAGTGCGATTACGCCCAAATTAGGGAAAACCGGCACTTTTTTGGTCTTCGGAAATGGATAAAAGTTCTTCGTGATGGTCCCAGGAGCAATTAGATGGGTCACAACCCTATTTTTGCAACTTTGAAAATTTTAGTGGGTAAGAGTTATGCCCCTTGATTAAGCGATTTCATCAAATATTGGGAAAACCGTCGCTTTTTTGGAATTTTTGGACCAACTTATGTCGTTCGAAATGATCTCAGCTACATTTTGATATGCCACAACCCTACTTTTGGTGACTTAGATGACTTGGAATTCTTGCGCGTTGAGGGTTACGAGGCTTTAATAAGTGCGATTACACCCAAATTAGGGAAAACCGGCACTTTTTTGGTCTTCGGAAATGGATAAAAGTTCTTCGTGATGGTCCCAGGAGCAATTAGATGGGTCACAACCCTATTTTTGCAACTTTGAAACTTTTAGTGGGTAAGAGTTATGCCCCTTGATTAAGCGATTTCATCAAATATTGGGAAAACCGTCGCTTTTTTGGAATTTTTGGACCAACTTATGTCGTTCGAAATGATCTCAGCTACATTTTGATATGCCACAACCCTACTTTTGGTGACTTAGATGACTTGGAATTCTTGCGCGTTGAGGGTTACGAGGCTTTAATAAGTGCGATTACGCCCAAATTAGGGAAAACCGGCACTTTTTTGGTCTTCGGAAATGGATAAAAGTTCTTCGTGATGGTCCCAGGAGCAATTAGATGGGTCACAACCCTATTTTTGCAACTTTGAAAATTTTAGTGGGTAAGAGTTATGCCCCTTGATTAAGCGATTTCATCAAATATTGGGAAAACCGTCGCTTTTTTTGAATTTTTGGACCAACTTATGTCGTTCGAAATGATCTCAGCTACATTTTGATATGCCACAACCCTACTTTTGGTGACTTAGATGACTTGGAATTCTTGCGCGTTGAGGGTTACGAGGCTTTAATAAGTGCGATTACACCCAAATTAGGGAAAACCGGCACTTTTTTGGTCTTCGGAAATGGATAAAAGTTCTTCGTGATGGTCCCAGGAGCAATTAGATGGGTCACAACCCTATTTTTGCAACTTTGAAACTTTTAGTGGGTAAGAGTTATGCCCCTTGATTAAGCGATTTCATCAAATATTGGGAAAACCGTCGCTTTTTTGGAATTTTTGGACCAACTTATGTCGTTCGAAATGATCTCAGCTACATTTTGATATGCCACAACCCTACTTTTGGTGACTTAGATGACTTGGAATTCTTGCGCGTTGAGGGTTACGAGGCTTTAATAAGTGCGATTACGCCCAAATTAGGGAAAACCGGCACTTTTTTGGTCTTCGGAAATGGATAAAAGTTCTTCGTGATGGTCCCAGGAGCAATTAGATGGGTCACAACCCTATTTTTGCAACTTTGAAAATTTTAGTGGGTAAGAGTTATGCCCCTTGATTAAGCGATTTCATCAAATATTGGGAAAACCGTCGCTTTTTTGGAATTTTTGGACCAACTTATGTCGTTCGAAATGATCTCAGCTACATTTTGATATGCCACAACCCTACTTTTGGTGACTAAGATGACTTGGAATTCTTGCGCGTTGAGGGTTACGAGGCTTTAATAAGTGCGATTACGCCCAAATTAGGGAAAACCGGCACTTTTTTGGTCTTCGGAAATGGATAAAAGTTCTTTGTGATGGTCCCAGGAGCAATTAGATGGGTCACAACCCTATTTTTGCAACTTTGAAAATTTTAGTGGGTAAGAGTTATGCCCCTTGATTAAGCGATTTCATCAAATATTGGGAAAACCGTCGCTTTTTTGGAATTTTTGGACCAACTTATGTCGTTCGAAATGATCTCAGCTACATTTTGATATGCCACAACCCTACTTTTGGTGACTTAGATGACTTGGAATTCTTGCGCGTTGAGGGTTACGAGGCTTTAATAAGTGCGATTACGCCCAAATTAGGGAAAACCGGCACTTTTTTGGTCTTCGGAAATGGATAAAAGTTCTTCGTGATGGTCCCAGTAGCAATTAGATGGGTCACAACCCTATTTTTGCAACTTTGAAAATTTTAGTGGGTAAGAGTTATGCCCCTTGATTAAGCGATTTCATCAAATATTGGGAAAACCGTCGCTTTTTTGGAATTTTTGGACCAACTTATGTCGTTCGAAATGATCTCAGCTACATTTTGATATGCCACAACCCTACTTTTGGTGACTTAGATGACTTGGAATTCTTGCGCGTTGAGGGTTACGAGGCTTTAATAAGTGCGATTACGCCCAAATTAGGGAAAACCGGCACTTTTTTGGTCTTCGGAAATGGATAAAAGTTCTTCGTGATGGTCCCAGGAGCAATTAGATGGGTCACAACCCTATTTTTGCAACTTTGAAAATTTTAGTGGGTAAGAGTTATGCCCCTTGATTAAGCGATTTCATCAAATATTGGGAAAACCGTCGCTTTTTGGAATTTTTGGACCAACTTATGTCGTTCGAAATGATCTCAGCTACATTTTGATATGCCACAACCCTACTTTGGTGACTTAGATGACTTGGAATTCTTGCGCGTTGAGGGTTACGAGGCTTTAATAAGTGCGATTACGCCCAAATTAGGGAAAACCGGCACTTTTTTGGTCTTCGGAATGGATAAAAGTTCTTCGTGATGGTCCCAGGAGCAATTAGATGGGTCACAACCCTATTTTTGCAACTTTGAAAATTTTAGTGGGTAAGAGTTATGCCCCTTGATTAAGCGATTTCATCAAATATTGGGAAAACCGTCGCTTTTTTGGAATTTTTGGACCAACTTATGTCGTTCGAAATGATCTCAGCTACATTTTGATATGCCACAACCCTACTTTTGGTGACTTAGATGACTTGGAATTCTTGCACGTTGAGGGTTACGAGGCTTTAATAAGTGCGATTACGCCCAAATTAGGGAAAACCTGCACTTTTTTGGTCTTCGGAAATGGATAAAAGTTCTTCGTGATGGTCCCAGGAGCAATTAGATGGGTCACAACCCTATTTTTGCAACTTTGAAAATTTTAGTGGGTAAGAGTTATGCCCCTTGATTAAGCGATTTCATCAAATATTGGGAAAACCGTCGCTTTTTTGGAATTTTTGGACCAACTTATGTCGTTCGAAATGATCTCAGCTACATTTTGATATGCCACAACCCTACTTTTGGTGACTTAGATGACTTGGAATTCTTGCGCGTTGAGGGTTACGAGGCTTTAATAAGTGCGATTACGCCCAAATTAGGGAAAACCGGCACTTTTTTGGTCTTCGGAAATGGATAAAAGTTCTTCGTGATGGTCCCAGGAGCAATTAGATGGGTCACAACCCTATTTTTGCAACTTTGAAAATTTTAGTGGGTAAGAGTTATGCCCCTTGATTAAGCGATTTCATCAAATATTGGGAAAACCGTCGCTTTTTTGGAATTTTTGGACCAACTTATGTCGTTCGAAATGATATCAGCTACATTTTGATATGCCACAACCCTACTTTTGGTGACTTAGATGACTTGGAATTCTTGCGCGTTGAGGGTTACGAGGCTTTAATAAGTGCGATTACGCCCAAATTAGGGAAAACCGGCACTTTTTTGGTCTTCGGAAATGGATAAAAGTTCTTCGTGATGGTCCCAGGAGCAATTAGATGGGTCACAACCCTATTTTTGCAACTTTGAAAATTTTAGTGGGTAAGAGTTATGCCCCTTGATTAAGCGATTTCATCAAATATTGGGAAAACCGTCGCTTTTTTGGAATTTTTGGACCAACTTATGTCGTTCGAAATGATCTCAGCTACATTTTGATATGCCACAACCCTACTTTTGGTGACTTAGATGACTTGGAATTCTTGCGCGTTGAGGGTTACGAGGCTTTAATAAGTGCGATTACGCCCAAATTAGGGAAAACCGGCACTTTTTTGGTCTTCGGAAATGGATAAAAGTTCTTCGTGATGGTCCCAGGAGCAATTAGATGGGTCACAACCCTATTTTTGCAACTTTGAAAATTTTAGTGGGTAAGAGTTATGCCTCTTGATTAAGCGATTTCATCAAATATTGGGAAAACCGTCGCTTTTTTGGAATTTTTGGACCAACTTATGTCGTTCGAAATGATCTCAGCTACATTTTGATATGCCACAACCCTACTTTTGGTGACTTAGATGACTTGGAATTCTTGCGCGTTGAGGGTTACGAGGCTTTAATAAGTGCGATTACGCCCAAATTAGGGAAAACCGGCACTTTTTTGGTCTTCGGAAATGGATAAAAGTTCTTCGTGATGGTCCCAGGAGCAATTAGATGGGTCACAACCCTATTTTTGCAACTTTGAAAATTTTAGTGGGTAAGAGTTATGCCCCTTGATTAAGCGATTTCATCAAATATTGGGAAAACCGTCGCTTTTTTGGAATTTTTGGACCAACTTATGTCGTTCGAAATGATCTCAGCTACATTTTGATATGCCACAACCCTACTTTTGGTGACTTAGATGACTTGGAATTCTTGCGCGTTGAGGGTTACGAGGCTTTAATAAGTGCGATTACGCCCAAATTAGGGAAAACCGGCACTTTTTTGGTCTTCGGAAATGGATAAAAGTTCTTCGTGATGGTCCCAGGAGCAATTAGATGGGTCACAACCCTATTTTTGCAACTTTGAAAATTTTAGTGGGTAAGAGTTATGCCCCTTGATTAAGCGATTTCATCAAATATTGGGAAAACCGTCGCTTTTTTGGAATTTTTGGACCAACTTATGTCGTTCGAAATGATCTCAGCTACATTTTGATATGCCACAACCCTACTTTTGGTGACTTAGATGACTTGGAATTCTTGCGCGTTGAGGGTTACGAGGCTTTAATAAGTGCGATTACGCCCAAATTAGGGAAAACCGGCACTTTTTTGGTCTTCGGAAATGGATAAAAGTTCTTTGTGATGGTCCCAGGAGCAATTAGATGGGTCACAACCCTATTTTTGCAACTTTGAAAATTTTAGTGGGTAAGAGTTATGCCCCTTGATTAAGCGATTTCATCAAATATTGGGAAAACCGTCGCTTTTTTGGAATTTTTGGACCAACTTATGTCGTTCGAAATGATCTCAGCTACATTTTGATATGCCACAACCCTACTTTTGGTGACTTAGATGACTTGGAATTCTTGCGCGTTGAGGGTTACGAGGCTTTAATAAGTGCGATTACGCCCAAATTAGGGAAAACCGGCACTTTTTTGGTCTTCGGAAATGGATAAAAGTTCTTCGTGATGTTCCCAGGAGCAATTAGATGGGTCACAACCCTATTTTTGCAACTTTGAAAATTTTAGTGGGTAAGAGTTATGCCCCTTGATTAAGCGATTTCATCAAATATTGGGAAAACCGTCGCTTTTTTGGAATTTTTGGACCAACTTATGTCGTTCGAAATGATCTCAGCTACATTTTGATATGCCACAACCCTACTTTTGGTGACTTAGATGACTTGGAATTCTTGCGCGTTGAGGGTTACGAGGCTTTAATAAGTGCGATTACGCCCAAATTAGGGAAAACCGGCACTTTTTTGGTCTTCGGAAATGGATAAAAGTTCTTCGTGATGGTCCCAGGAGCAATTAGATGGGTCACAACCCTATTTTTGCAACTTTGAAAATTTTAGTGGGTAAGAGTTATGCCCCTTGATTAAGCGATTTCATCAAATATTGGGAAAACCGTCGCTTTTTTGGAATTTTTGGACCAACTTATGTCGTTCGAAATGATCTCAGCTACATTTTGATATGCCACAACCCTACTTTTGGTGACTTAGATGACTTGGAATTCTTGCGCGTTGAGGGTTACGAGGCTTTAATAAGTGCGATTACGCCCAAATTAGGGAAAACCGGCACTTTTTTGGTCTTCGGAAATGGATAAAAGTTCTTCGTGATGGTCCCAGGAGCAATTAGATGGGTCACAACCCTATTTTTGCAACTTTGAAAATTTTAGTGGGTAAGAGTTATGCCCCTTGATTAAGCGATTTCATCAAATATTGGGAAAACCGTCGCTTTTTTGGAATTTTTGGACCAACTTATGTCGTTCGAAATGATCTCAGCTACATTTTGATATGCCACAACCCTACTTTTGGTGACTTAGATGACTTGGAATTCTTGCGCGTTGAGGGTTACGAGGCTTTAATAAGTGCGATTACGCCCAAATTAGGGAAAACCGGCACTTTTTTGGTCTTCGGAAATGGATAAAAGTTCTTCGTGATGGTCCCAGGAGCAATTAGATGGGTCACAACCCTATTTTTGCAACTTTGAAAATTTTAGTGGGTAAGAGTTATGCCCCTTGATTAAGCGATTTCATCAAATATTGGGAAAACCGTCGCTTTTTTGGAATTTTTGGACCAACTTATGTCGTTCGAAATGATCTCAGCTACATTTTGATATGCCACAACCCTACTTTTGGTGACTTAGATGACTTGGAATTCTTGCGCGTTGAGGGTTACGAGGCTTTAATAAGTGCGATTACGCCCAAATTAGGGAAAACCGGCACTTTTTTGGTCTTCGGAAATGGATAAAAGTTCTTCGTGATGGTCCCAGGAGCAATTAGATGGGTCACAACCCTATTTTTGCAACTTTGAAAATTTTAGTGGGTAAGAGTTATGCCCCTTGATTAAGCGATTTCATCAAATATTGGGAAAACCGTCGCTTTTTTGGAATTTTTGGACCAACTTATGTCGTTCGAAATGATCTCAGCTACATTTTGATATGCCACAACCCTACTTTTGGTGACTTAGATGACTTGGAATTCTTGCGCGTTGAGGGTTACGAGGCTTTAATAAGTGCGATTACGCCCAAATTAGGGAAAACCGGCACTTTTTTGGTCTTCGGAAATGGATAAAAGTTCTTTGTGATGGTCCCAGGAGCAATTAGATGGGTCACAACCCTATTTTTGCAACTTTGAAAATTTTAGTGGGTAAGAGTTATGCCCCTTGATTAAGCGATTTCATCAAATATTGGGAAAACCGTCGCTTTTTTGGAATTTTTGGACCAACTTATGTCGTTCGAAATGATCTCAGCTACATTTTGATATGCCACAACCCTACTTTTGGTGACTTAGATGACTTGGAATTCTTGCGCGTTGAGGGTTACGAGGCTTTAATAAGTGCGATTACGCCCAAATTAGGGAAAACCGGCACTTTTTTGGTCTTCGGAAATGGATAAAAGTTCTTTGTGATGGTCCCAGGAGCAATTAGATGGGTCACAACCCTATTTTTGCAACTTTGAAAATTTTAGTGGGTAAGAGTTATGCCCCTTGATTAAGCGATTTCATCAAATATTGGGAAAACCGTCGCTTTTTTGGAATTTTTGGACCAACTTATGTCGTTCGAAATGATCTCAGCTACATTTTGATATGCCACAACCCTACTTTTGGTGACTTAGATGACTTGGAATTCTTGCGCGTTGAGGGTTACGAGGCTTTAATAAGTGCGATTACGCCCAAATTAGGGAAAACCGGCACTTTTTTGGTCTTCGGAAATGGATAAAAGTTCTTCGTGATGGTCCCAGGAGCAATTAGATGGGTCACAACCCTATTTTTGCAACTTTGAAAATTTTAGTGGGTAAGAGTTATGCCTCTTGATTAAGCGATTTCATCAAATATTGGGAAAACCGTCGCTTTTTTGGAATTTTTGGACCAACTTATGTCGTTCGAAATGATCTCAGCTACATTTTGATATGCCACAACCCTACTTTTGGTGACTTAGATGACTTGGAATTCTTGCGCGTTGAGGGTTACGAGGCTTTAATAAGTGCGATTACGCCCAAATTAGGGAAAACCGGCACTTTTTTGGTCTTCGGAAATGGATAAAAGTTCTTCGTGATGGTCCCAGGAGCAATTAGATGGGTCACAACCCTATTTTTGCAACTTTGAAAATTTTAGTGGGTAAGAGTTATGCCCCTTGATTAAGCGATTTCATCAAATATTGGGAAAACCGTCGCTTTTTTGGAATTTTTGGACCAACTTATGTCGTTCGAAATGATCTCAGCTACATTTTGATATGCCACAACCCTACTTTTGGTGACTTAGATGACTTGGAATTCTTGCGCGTTGAGGGTTACGAGGCTTTAATAAGTGCGATTACGCCCAAATTAGGGAAAACCGGCACTTTTTTGGTCTTCGGAAATGGATAAAAGTTCTTCGTGATGGTCCCAGGAGCAATTAGATGGGTCACAACCCTATTTTTGCAACTTTGAAAATTTTAGTGGGTAAGAGTTATACCCCTTGATTAAGCGATTTCATCAAATATTGGGAAAACCGTCGCTTTTTTGGAATTTTTGGACCAACTTATGTCGTTCGAAATGATCTCAGCTACATTTTGATATGCCACAACCCTACTTTTGGTGACTTAGATGACTTGGAATTCTTGCGCGTTGAGGGTTACGAGGCTTTAATAAGTGCGATTACGCCCAAATTAGGGAAAACCGGCACTTTTTTGGTCTTCGGAAATGGATAAAAGTTCTTCGTGATGGTCCCAGGAGCAATTAGATGGGTCACAACCCTATTTTTGCAACTTTGAAAATTTTAGTGGGTAAGAGTTATGCCCCTTGATTAAGCGATTTCATCAAATATTGGGAAAACCGTCGCTTTTTTTGGAATTTTTGGACCAACTTATGTCGTTCGAAATGATCTCAGCTACATTTTGATATGCCACAACCCTACTTTTGGTGACTTAGATGACTTGGAATTCTTGCGCGTTGAGGGTTACGAGGCTTTAATAAGTGCGATTACGCCCAAATTAGGGAAAACCGGCACTTTTTTGGTCTTCGGAAATGGATAAAAGTTCTTCGTGATGGTCCCAGGAGCAATTAGATGGGTCACAACCCTATTTTTGCAACTTTGAAAATTTTAGTGGGTAAGAGTTATGCCCCTTGATTAAGCGATTTCATCAAATATTGGGAAAACCGTCGCTTTTTTGGAATTTTTGGACCAACTTATGTCGTTCGAAATGATCTCAGCTACATTTTGATATGCCACAACCCTACTTTTGGTGACTTAGATGACTTGGAATTCTTGCGCGTTGAGGGTTACGAGGCTTTAATAAGTGCGATTACGCCCAAATTAGGGAAAACCGGCACTTTTTTGGTCTTCGGAAATGGATAAAAGTTCTTCGTGATGGTCCCAGGAGCAATTAGATGGGTCACAACCCTATTTTTGCAACTTTGAAAATTTTAGTGGGTAAGAGTTATGCCCCTTGATTAAGCGATTTCATCAAATATTGGGAAAACCGTCGCTTTTTTGGAATTTTTGGACCAACTTATGTCGTTCGAAATGATCTCAGCTACATTTTGATATGCCACAACCCTACTTTTGGTGACTTAGATGACTTGGAATTCTTGCGCGTTGAGGGTTACGAGGCTTTAATAAGTGCGATTACGCCCAAATTAGGGAAAACCGGCACTTTTTTGGTCTTCGGAAATGGATAAAAGTTCTTCGTGATGGTCCCAGGAGCAATTAGATGGGTCACAACCCTATTTTTGCAACTTTGAAAATTTTAGTGGGTAAGAGTTATGCCCCTTGATTAAGCGATTTCATCAAATATTGGGAAAACCGTCGCTTTTTTGGAATTTTTGGACCAACTTATGTCGTTCGAAATGATCTCAGCTACATTTTGATATGCCACAACCCTACTTTTGGTGACTTAGATGACTTGGAATTCTTGCGCGTTGAGGGTTACGAGGCTTTAATAAGTGCGATTACGCCCAAATTAGGGAAAACCGGCACTTTTTTGGTCTTCGGAAATGGATAAAAGTTCTTCGTGATGGTCCCAGGAGCAATTAGATGGGTCACAACCCTATTTTTGCAACTTTGAAAATTTTAGTGGGTAAGAGTTATGCCCCTTGATTAAGCGATTTCATCAAATATTGGGAAAACCGTCGCTTTTTTGGAATTTTTGGACCAACTTATGTCGTTCGAAATGATCTCAGCTACATTTTGATATGCCACAACCCTACTTTTGGTGACTTAGATGACTTGGAATTCTTGCGCGTTGAGGGTTACGAGGCTTTAATAAGTGCGATTACGCCCAAATTAGGGAAAACCGGCACTTTTTTGGTCTTCGGAAATGGATAAAAGTTCTTCGTGATGGTCCCAGGAGCAATTAGATGGGTCACAACCCTATTTTTGCAACTTTGAAAATTTTAGTGGGTAAGAGTTATGCCCCTTGATTAAGCGATTTCATCAAATATTGGGAAAACCGTCGCTTTTTTGGAATTTTTGGACCAACTTATGTCGTTCGAAATGATCTCAGCTACATTTTGATATGCCACAACCCTACTTTTGGTGACTTAGATGACTTGGAATTCTTGCGCGTTGAGGGTTACGAGGCTTTAATAAGTGCGATTACGCCCAAATTAGGGAAAACCGGCACTTTTTTGGTCTTCGGAAATGGATAAAAGTTCTTCGTGATGGTCCCAGGAGCAATTAGATGGGTCACAACCCTATTTTTGCAACTTTGAAAATTTTAGTGGGTAAGAGTTATGCCCCTTGATTAAGCGATTTCATCAAATATTGGGAAAACCGTCGCTTTTTTGGAATTTTTGGACCAACTTATGTCGTTCGAAATGATCTCAGCTACATTTTGATATGCCACAACCCTACTTTTGGTGACTTAGATGACTTGGAATTCTTGCGCGTTGAGGGTTACGAGGCTTTAATAAGTGCGATTACGCCCAAATTAGGGAAAACCGGCACTTTTTTGGTCTTCGGAAATGGAAAAAAGTTCTTCGTGATGGTCCCAGGAGCAATTAGATGGGTCACAACCCTATTTTTGCAACTTTGAAAATTTTAGTGGGTAAGAGTTATGCCCCTTGATTAAGCGATTTCATCAAATATTGGGAAAACCGTCGCTTTTTTGGAATTTTTGGACCAACTTATGTCGTTCGAAATGATCTCAGCTACATTTTGATATGCCACAACCCTACTTTTGGTGACTTAGATGACTTGGAATTCTTGCGCGTTGAGGGTTACGAGGCTTTAATAAGTGCGATTACGCCCAAATTAGGGAAAACCGGCACTTTTTTGGTCTTCGGAAATGGATAAAAGTTCTTCGTGATGGTCCCAGGAGCAATTAGATGGGTCACAACCCTATTTTTGCAACTTTGAAAATTTTAGTGGGTAAGAGTTATGCCCCTTGATTAAGCGATTTCATCAAATATTGGGAAAACCGTCGCTTTTTTGGAATTTTTGGACCAACTTATGTCGTTCGAAATGATCTCAGCTACATTTTGATATGCCACAACCCTACTTTTGGTGACTTAGATGACTTGGAATTCTTGCGCGTTGAGGGTTACGAGGCTTTAATAAGTGCGATTACGCCCAAATTAGGGAAAACCGGCACTTTTTTGGTCTTCGGAAATGGATAAAAGTTCTTCGTGATGGTCCCAGGAGCAATTAGATGGGTCACAACCCTATTTTTGCAACTTTGAAAATTTTAGTGGGTAAGAGTTATGCCCCTTGATTAAGCGATTTCATCAAATATTGGGAAAACCGTCGCTTTTTTGGAATTTTTGGACCAACTTATGTCGTTCGAAATGATCTCAGCTACATTTTGATATGCCACAACCCTACTTTTGGTGACTTAGATGACTTGGAATTCTTGCGCGTTGAGGGTTACGAGGCTTTAATAAGTGCGATTACGCCCAAATTAGGGAAAACCGGCACTTTTTTGGTCTTCGGAAATGGATAAAAGTTCTTCGTGATGGTCCCAGGAGCAATTAGATGGGTCACAACCCTATTTTTGCAACTTTGAAAATTTTAGTGGGTAAGAGTTATGCCCCTTGATTAAGCGATTTCATCAAATATTGGGAAAACCGTCGCTTTTTTGGAATTTTTGGACCAACTTATGTCGTTCGAAATGATCTCAGCTACATTTTGATATGCCACAACCCTACTTTTGGTGACTTAGATGACTTGGAATTCTTGCGCGTTGAGGGTTACGAGGCTTTAATAAGTGCGATTACGCCCAAATTAGGGAAAACCGGCACTTTTTTGGTCTTCGGAAATGGATAAAAGTTCTTCGTGATGGTCCCAGGAGCAATTAGATGGGTCACAACCCTATTTTTGCAACTTTGAAAATTTTAGTGGGTAAGAGTTATGCCCCTTGATTAAGCGATTTCATCAAATATTGGGAAAACCGTCGCTTTTTTGGAATTTTTGGACCTACTTATGTCGTTCGAAATGATCTCAGCTACATTTTGATATGCCACAACCCTACTTTTGGTGACTTAGATGACTTGGAATTCTTGCGCGTTGAGGGTTACGAGGCTTTAATAAGTGCGATTACGCCCAAATTAGGGAAAACCGGCACTTTTTTGGTCTTCGGAAATGGATAAAAGTTCTTCGTGATGGTCCCAGGAGCAATTAGATGGGTCACAACCCTATTTTTGCAACTTTGAAAATTTTAGTGGGTAAGAGTTATGCCCCTTGATTAAGCGATTTCATCAAATATTGGGAAAACCGTCGCTTTTTTGGAATTTTTGGACCAACTTATGTCGTTCGAAATGATCTCAGCTACATTTTGATATGCCACAACCCTACTTTTGGTGACTTAGATGACTTGGAATTCTTGCGCGTTGAGGGTTACGAGGCTTTAATAAGTGCGATTACGCCCAAATTAGGGAAAACCGGCACTTTTTTGGTCTTCGGAAATGGATAAAAGTTCTTCGTGATGGTCCCAGGAGCAATTAGATGGGTCACAACCCTATTTTTGCAACTTTGAAAATTTTAGTGGGTAAGAGTTATGCCCCTTGATTAAGCGATTTCATCAAATATTGGGAAAACCGTCGCTTTTTTGGAATTTTTGGACCAACTTATGTTGTTCGAAATGATCTCAGCTACATTTTGATATGCCACAACCCTACTTTTGGTGACTTAGATGACTTGGAATTCTTGCGCGTTGAGGGTTACGAGGCTTTAATAAGTGCGATTACGCCCAAATTAGGGAAAACCGGCACTTTTTTGGTCTTCGGAAATGGATAAAAGTTCTTCGTGATGGTCCCAGGAGCAATTAGATGGGTCACAACCCTATTTTTGCAACTTTGAAAATTTTAGTGGGTAAGAGTTATGCCCCTTGATTAAGCGATTTCATCAAATATTGGAAAACCGTCGCTTTTTTGGAATTTTTGGACCAACTTATGTCGTTCGAAATGATCTCAGCTACATTTTGATATGCCACAACCCTACTTTTGGTGACTTAGATGACTTGGAATTCTTGCGCGTTGAGGTTTACGAGGCTTTAATAAGTGCGATTACGCCCAAATTAGGGAAAACCGGCACTTTTTTGGTCTTCGGAAATGGATAAAAGTTCTTCGTGATGGTCCCAGGAGCAATTAGATGGGTCACAACCCTATTTTTGCAACTTTGAAAATTTTAGTGGGTAAGAGTTATGCCCCTTGATTAAGCGATTTCATCAAATATTGGGAAAACCGTCGCTTTTTTGGAATTTTTGGACCAACTTATGTCGTTCGAAATGATCTCAGCTACATTTTGATATGCCACAACCCTACTTTTGGTGACTTAGATGACTTGGAATTCTTGCGCGTTGAGGGTTACGAGGCTTTAATAAGTGCGATTACGCCCAAATTAGGGAAAACCGGCACTTTTTTGGTCTTCGGAAATGGATAAAAGTTCTTCGTGATGGTCCCAGGAGCAATTAGATGGGTCACAACCCTATTTTTGCAACTTTGAAAATTTTAGTGGGTAAGAGTTATGCCCCTTGATTAAGCGATTTCATCAAATATTGGGAAAACCGTCGCTTTTTTGGAATTTTTGGACCAACTTATGTCGTTCGAAATGATCTCAGCTACATTTTGATATGCCACAACCCTACTTTTGGTGACTTAGATGACTTGGAATTCTTGCGCGTTGAGGGTTACGAGGCTTTAATAAGTGCGATTACGCCCAAATTAGGGAAAACCGGCACTTTTTTGGTCTTCGGAAATGGATAAAAGTTCTTCGTGATGGTCCCAGGAGCAATTAGATGGGTCACAACCCTATTTTTGCAACTTTGAAAATTTTAGTGGGTAAGAGTTATGCCCCTTGATTAAGCGATTTCATCAAATATTGGGAAAACCGTCGCTTTTTTGGAATTTTTGGACCAACTTATGTCGTTCGAAATGATCTCAGCTACATTTTGATATGCCACAACCCTACTTTTGGTGACTTAGATGACTTGGAATTCTTGCGCGTTGAGGGTTACGAGGCTTTAATAAGTGCGATTACGCCCAAATTAGGGAAAACCGGCACTTTTTTGGTCTTCGGAAATGGATAAAAGTTCTTTGTGATGGTCCCAGGAGCAATTAGATGGGTCACAACCCTATTTTTGCAACTTTGAAAATTTTAGTGGGTAAGAGTTATGCCCCTTGATTAAGCGATTTCATCAAATATTGGGAAAACCGTCGCTTTTTTGGAATTTTTGGACCAACTTATGTCGTTCGAAATGATCTCAGCTACATTTTGATATGCCACAACCCTACTTTTGGTGACTTAGATGACTTGGAATTCTTGCGCGTTGAGGGTTACGAGGCTTTAATAAGTGCGATTACGCCCAAATTAGGGAAAACCGGCACTTTTTTGGTCTTCGGAAATGGATAAAAGTTCTTCGTGATGGTCCCAGGAGCAATTAGATGGGTCACAACCCTATTTTTGCAACTTTGAAAATTTTAGTGGGTAAGAGTTATGCCCCTTGATTAAGCGATTTCATCAAATATTGGGAAAACCGTCGCTTTTTTGGAATTTTTGGACCAACTTATGTCGTTCGAAATGATCTCAGCTACATTTTGATATGCCACAACCCTACTTTTGGTGACTTAGATGACTTGGAATTCTTGCGCGTTGAGGGTTACGAGGCTTTAATAAGTGCGATTACGCCCAAATTAGGGAAAACCGGCACTTTTTTGGTCTTCGGAAATGGATAAAAGTTCTTCGTGATGGTCCCAGGAGCAATTAGATGGGTCACAACCCTATTTTTGCAACTTTGAAAATTTTAGTGGGTAAGAGTTATGCCCCTTGATTAAGCGATTTCATCAAATATTGGGAAAACCGTCGCTTTTTTGGAATTTTTGGACCAACTTATGTCGTTCGAAATGATCTCAGCTACATTTTGATATGCCACAACCCTACTTTTGGTGACTTAGATGACTTGGAATTCTTGCGCGTTGAGGGTTACGAGGCTTTAATAAGTGCGATTACGCCCAAATTAGGGAAAACCGGCACTTTTTTGGTCTTCGGAAATGGATAAAAGTTCTTCGTGATGGTCCCAGGAGCAATTAGATGGGTCACAACCCTATTTTTGCAACTTTGAAAATTTTAGTGGGTAAGAGTTATGCCCCTTGATTAAGCGATTTCATCAAATATTGGGAAAACCGTCGCTTTTTTGGAATTTTTGGACCAACTTATGTCGTTCGAAATGATCTCAGCTACATTTTGATATGCCACAACCCTACTTTTGGTGACTTAGATGACTTGGAATTCTTGCGCGTTGAGGGTTACGAGGCTTTAATAAGTGCGATTACGCCCAAATTAGGGAAAACCGGCACTTTTTTGGTCTTCGGAAATGGATAAAAGTTCTTCGTGATGGTCCCAGGAGCAATTAGATGGGTCACAACCCTATTTTTGCAACTTTGAAAATTTTAGTGGGTAAGAGTTATGCCCCTTGATTAAGCGATTTCATCAAATATTGGGAAAACCGTCGCTTTTTTGGAATTTTTGGACCAACTTATGTCGTTCGAAATGATCTCAGCTACATTTTGATATGCCACAACCCTACTTTTGGTGACTTAGATGACTTGGAATTCTTGCGCGTTGAGGGTTACGAGGCTTTAATAAGTGCGATTACGCCCAAATTAGGGAAAACCGGCACTTTTTTGGTCTTCGGAAATGGATAAAAGTTCTTCGTGATGGTCCCAGGAGCAATTAGATGGGTCACAACCCTATTTTTGCAACTTTGAAAATTTTAGTGGGTAAGAGTTATGCCCCTTGATTAAGCGATTTCATCAAATATTGGGAAAACCGTCGCTTTTTTGGAATTTTTGGACCAACTTATGTCGTTCGAAATGATCTCAGCTACATTTTGATATGCCACAACCCTACTTTTGGTGACTTAGATGACTTGGAATTCTTGCGCGTTGAGGGTTACGAGGCTTTAATAAGTGCGATTACGCCCAAATTAGGGAAAACCGGCACTTTTTTGGTCTTCGGAAATGGATAAAAGTTCTTCGTGATGGTCCCAGGAGCAATTAGATGGGTCACAACCCTATTTTTGCAACTTTGAAAATTTTAGTGGGTAAGAGTTATGCCCCTTGATTAAGCGATTTCATCAAATATTGGGAAAACCGTCGCTTTTTTGGAATTTTTGGACCAACTTATGTCGTTCGAAATGATCTCAGCTACATTTTGATATGCCACAACCCTACTTTTGGTGACTTAGATGACTTGGAATTCTTGCGCGTTGAGGGTTACGAGGCTTTAATAAGTGCGATTACGCCCAAATTAGGGAAAACCGGCACTTTTTTGGTCTTCGGAAATGGATAAAAGTTCTTCGTGATGGTCCCAGGAGCAATTAGATGGGTCACAACCCTATTTTTGCAACTTTGAAAATTTTAGTGGGTAAGAGTTATGCCCCTTGATTAAGCGATTTCATCAAATATTGGGAAAACCGTCGCTTTTTTGGAATTTTTGGACCAACTTATGTCGTTCGAAATGATCTCAGCTACATTTTGATATGCCACAACCCTACTTTTGGTGACTTAGATGACTTGGAATTCTTGCGCGTTGAGGGTTACGAGGCTTTAATAAGTGCGATTACGCCCAAATTAGGGAAAACCGGCACTTTTTTGGTCTTCGGAAATGGATAAAAGTTCTTCGTGATGGTCCCAGGAGCAATTAGATGGGTCACAACCCTATTTTTGCAACTTTGAAAATTTTAGTGGGTAAGAGTTATGCCCCTTGATTAAGCGATTTAATCAAATATTGGGAAAACCGTCGCTTTTTGGGAATTTTTGGACCAACTTATGTCGTTCGAAATGATCTCAGCTACATTTTGATATGCCACAACCCTACTTTTGGTGACTTAGATGACTTGGAATTCTTGCGCGTTGAGGGTTACGAGGCTTTAATAAGTGCGATTACGCCCAAATTAGGGAAAACCGGCACTTTTTTGGTCTTCGGAAATGGATAAAAGTTCTTCGTGATGGTCCCAGGAGCAATTAGATGGGTCACAACCCTATTTTTGCAACTTTGAAAATTTTAGTGGGTAAGAGTTATGCCCCTTGATTAAGCGATTTCATCAAATATTGGGAAAACCGTCGCTTTTTTGGAATTTTTGGACCAACTTATGTCGTTCGAAATGATCTCAGCTACATTTTGATATGCCACAACCCTACTTTTGGTGACTTAGATGACTTGGAATTCTTGCGCGTTGAGGGTTACGAGGCTTTAATAAGTGCGATTACGCCCAAATTAGGGAAAACCGGCACTTTTTTGGTCTTCGGAAATGGATAAAAGTTCTTCGTGATGGTCCCAGGAGCAATTAGATGGGTCACAACCCTATTTTTGCAACTTTGAAAATTTTAGTGGGTAAGAGTTATGCCCCTTGATTAAGCGATTTCATCAAATATTGGGAAAACCGTCGCTTTTTTGGAATTTTTGGACCAACTTATGTCGTTCGAAATGATCTCAGCTACATTTTGATATGCCACAACCCTACTTTTGGTGATGACTTAGATGACTTGGAATTCTTGCGCGTTGAGGGTTACGAGGCTTTAATAAGTGCGATTACGCCCAAATTAGGGAAAACCGGCACTTTTTTGGTCTTCGGAAATGGATAAAAGTTCTTCGTGATGGTCCCAGGAGCAATTAGATGGGTCACAACCCTATTTTTGCAACTTTGAAAATTTTAGTGGGTAAGAGTTATGCCCCTTGATTAAGCGATTTCATCAAATATTGGGAAAACCGTCGCTTTTTTGGAATTTTTGGACCAACTTATGTCGTTCGAAATGATCTCAGCTACATTTTGATATGCCACAACCCTACTTTTGGTGACTTAGATGACTTGGAATTCTTGCGCGTTGAGGGTTACGAGGCTTTAATAAGTGCGATTACGCCCAAATTAGGGAAAACCGGCACTTTTTTGGTCTTCGGAAATGGATAAAAGTTCTTCGTGATGGTCCCAGGAGCAATTAGATGGGTCACAACCCTATTTTTGCAACTTTGAAAATTTTAGTGGGTAAGAGTTATGCCCCTTGATTAAGCGATTTCATCAAATATTGGGAAAACCGTCGCTTTTTTGGAATTTTTGGACCAACTTATGTCGTTCGAAATGATCTCAGCTACATTTTGATATGCCACAACCCTACTTTTGGTGACTTAGATGACTTGGAATTCTTGCGCGTTGAGGGTTACGAGGCTTTAATAAGTGCGATTACGCCCAAATTAGGGAAAACCGGCACTTTTTTGGTCTTCGGAAATGGATAAAAGTTCTTCGTGATGGTCCCAGGAGCAATTAGATGGGTCACAAACCCTAATTTTTTGCAACTTTGAAAATTTTAGTGGGTAAGAGTTATGCCCCTTGATTAAGCGATTTCATCAAATATTGGGAAAACCGTCGCTTTTTTGGAATTTTTGGACCAACTTATGTCGTTCGAAATGATCTCAGCTACATTTTGATATGCCACAACCCTACTTTTGGTGACTTAGATGACTTGGAATTCTTGCGCGTTGAGGGTTACGAGGCTTTAATAAGTGCGATTACGGCCAAATTAGGGAAAAACCGGCACTTTTTTGGTCTTCGGAAATGGATAAAAGTTCTTCGTGATGGTCCCAGGAGCAATTAGATGGGTCACAACCCTATTTTTGCAACTTTGAAAATTTTAGTGGGTAAGAGTTATGCCCCTTGATTAAGCGATTTCATCAAATATTGGGAAAACCGTCGCTTTTTTGGAATTTTTGGACCAACTTATGTCGTTCGAAATGATCTCAGCTACATTTTGATATGCCACAACCCTACTTTTGGTGACTTAGATGACTTGGAATTCTTGCGCGTTGAGGGTTACGAGGCTTTAATAAGTGCGATTACGGCCAAATTAGGGAAAACCGGCACTTTTTTGGTCTTCGGAAATGGATAAAAGTTCTTCGTGATGGTCCCAGGAGCAATTAGATGGGTCACAACCCTATTTTTGCAACTTTGAAAATTTTAGTGGGTAAGAGTTATGCCCCTTGATTAAGCGATTTCATCAAATATTGGGAAAACCGTCGCTTTTTTGGAATTTTTGGACCAACTTATGTCGTTCGAAATGATCTCAGCTACATTTTGATATGCCACAACCCTACTTTTGGTGACTTAGATGACTTGGAATTCTTGCGCGTTGAGGGTTACGAGGCTTTAATAAGTGCGATTACGCCCAAATTAGGGAAAACCGGCACTTTTTTGGTCTTCGGAAATGGATAAAAGTTCTTCGTGATGGTCCCAGGAGCAATTAGATGGGTCACAACCCTATTTTTGCAACTTTGAAAATTTTAGTGGGTAAGAGTTATGCCCCTTGATTAAGCGATTTCATCAAATATTGGGAAAACCGTCGCTTTTTTGGAATTTTTGGACCAACTTATGTCGTTCGAAATGATCTCAGCTACATTTTGATATGCCACAACCCTACTTTTGGTGACTTAGATGACTTGGAATTCTTGCGCGTTGAGGGTTACGAGGCTTTAATAAGTGCGATTACGCCCAAATTAGGGAAAACCGGCACTTTTTTGGTCTTCGGAAATGGATAAAAGTTCTTCGTGATGGTCCCAGGAGCAATTAGATGGGTCACAACCCTATTTTTGCAACTTTGAAAATTTTAGTGGGTAAGAGTTATGCCCCTTGATTAAGCGATTTCATCAAATATTGGGAAAACCGTCGCTTTTTTTGGAATTTTTGGACCAACTTATGTCGTTCGAAATGATCTCAGCTACATTTTGATATGCCACAACCCTACTTTTGGTGACTTAGATGACTTGGAATTCTTGCGCGTTGAGGGTTACGAGGCTTTAATAAGTGCGATTACGCCCAAATTAGGGAAAACCGGCACTTTTTTGGTCTTCGGAAATGGATAAAAGTTCTTCGTGATGGTCCCAGGAGCAATTAGATGGGTCACAACCCTATTTTTGCAACTTTGAAAATTTTAGTGGGTAAGAGTTATGCCCCTTGATTAAGCGATTTCATCAAATATTGGGAAAACCGTCGCTTTTTTGGAATTTTTGGACCAACTTATGTCGTTCGAAATGATCTCAGCTACATTTTGATATGCCACAACCCTACTTTTGGTGACTTAGATGACTTGGAATTCTTGCGCGTTGAGGGTTACGAGGCTTTAATAAGTGCGATTACGCCCAAATTAGGGAAAACCGGCACTTTTTTTGGTCTTCGGAAATGGATAAAAGTTCTTCGTGATGGTCCCAGGAGCAATTAGATGGGTCACAACCCTATTTTTGCAACTTTGAAAATTTTAGTGGGTAAGAGTTATGCCCCTTGATTAAGCGATTTCATCAAATATTGGGAAAAACCGTCGCTTTTTTGGAATTTTTGGACCAACTTATGTCGTTCGAAATGATCTCAGCTACATTTTGATATGCCACAACCCTACTTTTGGTGACTTAGATGACTTGGAATTCTTGCGCGTTGAGGGTTACGAGGCTTTAATAAGTGCGATTACGCCCAAATTAGGGAAAACCGGCACTTTTTTGGTCTTCGGAAATGGATAAAAGTTCTTCGTGATGGTCCCAGGAGCAATTAGATGGGTCACAACCCTATTTTTGCAACTTTGAAAATTTTAGTGGGTAAGAGTTATGCCCCTTGATTAAGCGATTTCATCAAATATTGGGAAAACCGTTGCTTTTTTGGAATTTTTGGACCAACTTATGTCGTTCGAAATGATCTCAGCTACATTTTGATATGCCACAACCCTACTTTTGGTGACTTAGATGACTTGGAATTCTTGCGCGTTGAGGGTTACGAGGCTTTAATAAGTGCGATTACGCCCAAATTAGGGAAAACCGGCACTTTTTTGGTCTTCGGAAATGGATAAAAGTTCTTCGTGATGGTCCCAGGAGCAATTAGATGGGTCACAACCCTATTTTTGCAACTTTGAAAATTTTAGTGGGTAAGAGTTATGCCCCTTGATTAAGCGATTTCATCAAATATTGGGAAAACCGTCGCTTTTTTTGGAATTTTTTGGACCAACTTATGTCGTTCGAAATGATCTCAGCTACATTTTGATATGCCACAACCCTACTTTTGGTGACTTAGATGACTTGGAATTCTTGCGCGTTGAGGGTTACGAGGCTTTAATAAGTGCGATTACGCCCAAATTAGGGAAAACCGGCACTTTTTTGGTCTTCGGAAATGGATAAAAGTTCTTCGTGATGGTCCCAGGAGCAATTAGATGGGTCACAACCCTATTTTTGCAACTTTGAAAATTTTAGTGGGTAAGAGTTATGCCCCTTGATTAAGCGATTTCATCAAATATTGGGAAAACCGTCGCTTTTTTGGAATTTTTGGACCAACTTATGTCGTTCGAAATGATCTCAGCTACATTTTGATATGCCACAACCCTACTTTTGGTGACTTAGATGACTTGGAATTCTTGCGCGTTGAGGGTTACGAGGCTTTAATAAGTGCGATTACGCCCAAATTAGGGAAAACCGGCACTTTTTTGGTCTTCGGAAATGGATAAAAGTTCTTCGTGATGGTCCCAGGAGCAATTAGATGGGTCACAACCCTATTTTTGCAACTTTGAAAATTTTAGTGGGTAAGAGTTATGCCCCTTGATTAAGCGATTTCATCAAATATTGGGAAAACCGTCGCTTTTTTGGAATTTTTGGACCAACTTATGTCGTTCGAAATGATCTCAGCTACATTTTGATATGCCACAACCCTACTTTTGGTGACTTAGATGACTTGGAATTCTTGCGCGTTGAGGGTTACGAGGCTTTAATAAGTGCGATTACGCCCAAATTAGGGAAAACCGGCACTTTTTTGGTCTTCGGAAATGGATAAAAGTTCTTCGTGATGGTCCCAGGAGCAATTAGATGGGTCACAACCCTATTTTTGCAACTTTGAAAATTTTAGTGGGTAAGAGTTATGCCCCTTGATTAAGCGATTTCATCAAATATTGGGAAAACCGTCGCTTTTTTGGAATTTTTGGACCAACTTATGTCGTTCGAAATGATCTCAGCTACATTTTGATATGCCACAACCCTACTTTTGGTGACTTAGATGACTTGGAATTCTTGCGCGTTGAGGGTTACGAGGCTTTAATAAGTGCGATTACGCCCAAATTAGGGAAAACCGGCACTTTTTTGGTCTTCGGAAATGGATAAAAGTTCTTCGTGATGGTCCCAGGAGCAATTAGATGGGTCACAACCCTATTTTTGCAACTTTGAAAATTTTAGTGGGTAAGAGTTATGCCCCTTGATTAAGCGATTTCATCAAATATTGGGAAAACCGTCGCTTTTTTGGAATTTTTGGACCAACTTATGTCGTTCGAAATGATCTCAGCTACATTTTGATATGCCACAACCCTACTTTTGGTGACTTAGATGACTTGGAATTCTTGCGCGTTGAGGGTTACGAGGCTTTAATAAGTGCGATTACGCCCAAATTAGGGAAAACCGGCACTTTTTTGGTCTTCGGAAATGGATAAAAGTTCTTCGTGATGGTCCCAGGAGCAATTAGATGGGTCACAACCCTATTTTTGCAACTTTGAAAATTTTAGTGGGTAAGAGTTATGCCCCTTGATTAAGCGATTTCATCAAATATTGGGAAAACCGTCGCTTTTTTGGAATTTTTGGACCAACTTATGTCGTTCGAAATGATCTCAGCTACATTTTGATATGCCACAACCCTACTTTTGGTGACTTAGATGACTTGGAATTCTTGCGCGTTGAGGGTTACGAGGCTTTAATAAGTGCGATTACGCCCAAATTAGGGAAAACCGGCACTTTTTTGGTCTTCGGAAATGGATAAAAGTTCTTCGTGATGGTCCCAGGAGCAATTAGATGGGTCACAACCCTATTTTTGCAACTTTGAAAATTTTAGTGGGTAAGAGTTATGCCCCTTGATTAAGCGATTTCATCAAATATTGGGAAAACCGTCGCTTTTTTGGAATTTTTGGACCAACTTATGTCGTTCGAAATGATCTCAGCTACATTTTGATATGCCACAACCCTACTTTTGGTGACTTAGATGACTTGGAATTCTTGCGCGTTGAGGGTTACGAGGCTTTAATAAGTGCGATTACGCCCAAATTAGGGAAAACCGGCACTTTTTTGGTCTTCGGAAATGGATAAAAGTTCTTCGTGATGGTCCCAGGAGCAATTAGATGGGTCACAACCCTATTTTTGCAACTTTGAAAATTTTAGTGGGTAAGAGTTATGCCCCTTGATTAAGCGATTTCATCAAATATTGGGAAAACCGTCGCTTTTTTGGAATTTTTGGACCAACTTATGTCGTTCGAAATGATCTCAGCTACATTTTGATATGCCACAACCCTACTTTTGGTGACTTAGATGACTTGGAATTCTTGCGCGTTGAGGGTTACGAGGCTTTAATAAGTGCGATTACGCCCAAATTAGGGAAAACCGGCACTTTTTTGGTCTTCGGAAATGGATAAAAGTTCTTCGTGATGGTCCCAGGAGCAATTAGATGGGTCACAACCCTATTTTTGCAACTTTGAAAATTTTAGTGGGTAAGAGTTATGCCCCTTGATTAAGCGATTTCATCAAATATTGGGAAAACCGTCGCTTTTTTGGAATTTTTGGACCAACTTATGTCGTTCGAAATGATCTCAGCTACATTTTGATATGCCACAACCCTACTTTTGGTGACTTAGATGACTTGGAATTCTTGCGCGTTGAGGGTTACGAGGCTTTAATAAGTGCGATTACGCCCAAATTAGGGAAAACCGGCACTTTTTTGGTCTTCGGAAATGGATAAAAGTTCTTCGTGATGGTCCCAGGAGCAATTAGATGGGTCACAACCCTATTTTTGCAACTTTGAAAATTTTAGTGGGTAAGAGTTATGCCCCTTGATTAAGCGATTTCATCAAATATTGGGAAAACCGTCGCTTTTTTGGAATTTTTGGACCAACTTATGTCGTTCGAAATGATCTCAGCTACATTTTGATATGCCACAACCCTACTTTTGGTGACTTAGATGACTTGGAATTCTTGCGCGTTGAGGGTTACGAGGCTTTAATAAGTGCGATTACGCCCAAATTAGGGAAAACCGGCACTTTTTTGGTCTTCGGAAATGGATAAAAGTTCTTCGTGATGGTCCCAGGAGCAATTAGATGGGTCACAACCCTATTTTTGCAACTTTGAAAATTTTAGTGGGTAAGAGTTATGCCCCTTGATTAAGCGATTTCATCAAATATTGGGAAAACCGTCGCTTTTTTGGAATTTTTGGACCAACTTATGTCGTTCGAAATGATCTCAGCTACATTTTGATATGCCACAACCCTACTTTTGGTGACTTAGATGACTTGGAATTCTTGCGCGTTGAGGGTTACGAGGCTTTAATAAGTGCGATTACGCCCAAATTAGGGAAAACCGGCACTTTTTTGGTCTTCGGAAATGGATAAAAGTTCTTCGTGATGGTCCCAGGAGCAATTAGATGGGTCACAACCCTATTTTTGCAACTTTGAAAATTTTAGTGGGTAAGAGTTATGCCCCTTGATTAAGCGATTTCATCAAATATTGGGAAAACCGTCGCTTTTTTGGAATTTTTGGACCAACTTATGTCGTTCGAAATGATCTCAGCTACATTTTGATATGCCACAACCCTACTTTTGGTGAATTAGATGACTTGGAATTCTTGCGCGTTGAGGGTTACGAGGCTTTAATAAGTGCGATTACGCCCAAATTAGGGAAAACCGGCACTTTTTTGGTCTTCGGAAATGGATAAAAGTTCTTCGTGATGGTCCCAGGAGCAATTAGATGGGTCACAACCCTATTTTTGCAACTTTGAAAATTTTAGTGGGTAAGAGTTATGCCCCTTGATTAAGCGATTTCATCAAATATTGGGAAAACCGTCGCTTTTTTGGAATTTTTGGACCAACTTATGTCGTTCGAAATGATCTCAGCTACATTTTGATATGCCACAACCCTACTTTTGGTGACTTAGATGACTTGGAATTCTTGCGCGTTGAGGGTTACGAGGCTTTAATAAGTGCGATTACGCCCAAATTAGGGAAAACCGGCACTTTTTTGGTCTTCGGAAATGGATAAAAGTTCTTCGTGATGGTCCCAGGAGCAATTAGATGGGTCACAACCCTATTTTTGCAACTTTGAAAATTTTAGTGGGTAAGAGTTATGCCCCTTGATTAAGCGATTTCATCAAATATTGGGAAAACCGTCGCTTTTTTGGAATTTTTGGACCAACTTATGTCGTTCGAAATGATCTCAGCTACATTTTGATATGCCACAACCCTACTTTTGGTGACTTAGATGACTTGGAATTCTTGCGCGTTGAGGGTTACGAGGCTTTAATAAGTGCGATTACGCCCAAATTAGGGAAAACCGGCACTTTTTTGGTCTTCGGAAATGGATAAAAGTTCTTCGTGATGGTCCCAGGAGCAATTAGATGGGTCACAACCCTATTTTTGCAACTTTGAAAATTTTAGTGGGTAAGAGTTATGCCCCTTGATTAAGCGATTTCATCAAATATTGGGAAAACCGTCGCTTTTTTGGAATTTTTGGACCAACTTATGTCGTTCGAAATGATCTCAGCTACATTTTGATATGCCACAACCCTACTTTTGGTGACTTAGATGACTTGGAATTCTTGCGCGTTGAGGGTTACGAGGCTTTAATAAGTGCGATTACGCCCAAATTAGGGAAAACCGGCACTTTTTTGGTCTTCGGAAATGGATAAAAGTTCTTCGTGATGGTCCCAGGAGCAATTAGATGGGTCACAACCCTATTTTTGCAACTTTGAAAATTTTAGTGGGTAAGAGTTATGCCCCTTGATTAAGCGATTTCATCAAATATTGGGAAAACCGTCGCTTTTTTGGAATTTTTGGACCAACTTATGTCGTTCGAAATGATCTCAGCTACATTTTGATATGCCACAACCCTACTTTTGGTGACTTAGATGACTTGGAATTCTTGCGCGTTGAGGGTTACGAGGCTTTAATAAGTGCGATTACGCCCAAATTAGGGAAAACCGGCACTTTTTTGGTCTTCGGAAATGGATAAAAGTTCTTCGTGATGGTCCCAGGAGCAATTAGATGGGTCACAACCCTATTTTTGCAACTTTGAAAATTTTAGTGGGTAAGAGTTATGCCCCTTGATTAAGCGATTTCATCAAATATTGGGAAAACCGTCGCTTTTTTGGAATTTTTGGACCAACTTATGTCGTTCGAAATGATCTCAGCTACATTTTGATATGCCACAACCCTACTTTTGGTGACTTAGATGACTTGGAATTCTTGCGCGTTGAGGGTTACGAGGCTTTAATAAGTGCGATTACGCCCAAATTAGGGAAAACCGGCACTTTTTTGGTCTTCGGAAATGGATAAAAGTTCTTCGTGATGGTCCCAGGAGCAATTAGATGGGTCACAACCCTATTTTTGCAACTTTGAAAATTTTAGTGGGTAAGAGTTATGCCCCTTGATTAAGCGATTTCATCAAATATTGGGAAAACCGTCGCTTTTTTGGAATTTTTGGACCAACTTATGTCGTTCGAAATGATCTCAGCTACATTTTGATATGCCACAACCCTACTTTTGGTGACTTAGATGACTTGGAATTCTTGCGCGTTGAGGGTTACGAGGCTTTAATAAGTGCGATTACGCCCAAATTAGGGAAAACCGGCACTTTTTTGGTCTTCGGAAATGGATAAAAGTTCTTCGTGATGGTCCCAGGAGCAATTAGATGGGTCACAACCCTATTTTTGCAACTTTGAAAATTTTAGTGGGTAAGAGTTATGCCCCTTGATTAAGCGATTTCATCAAATATTGGGAAAACCGTCGCTTTTTTGGAATTTTTGGACCAACTTATGTCGTTCGAAATGATCTCAGCTACATTTTGATATGCCACAACCCTACTTTTGGTGACTTAGATGACTTGGAATTCTTGCGCGTTGAGGGTTACGAGGCTTTAATAAGTGCGATTACGCCCAAATTAGGGAAAACCGGCACTTTTTTGGTCTTTGGAAATGGATAAAAGTTCTTCGTGATGGTCCCAGGAGCAATTAGATGGGTCACAACCCTATTTTTGCAACTTTGAAAATTTTAGTGGGTAAGAGTTATGCCCCTTGATTAAGCGATTTCATCAAATATTGGGAAAACCGTCGCTTTTTTGGAATTTTTGGACCAACTTATGTCGTTCGAAATGATCTCAGCTACATTTTGATATGCCACAACCCTACTTTTGGTGACTTAGATGACTTGGAATTCTTGCGCGTTGAGGGTTACGAGGCTTTAATAAGTGCGATTACGCCCAAATTAGGGAAAACCGGCACTTTTTTGGTCTTCGGAAATGGATAAAAGTTCTTCGTGATGGTCCCAGGAGCAATTAGATGGGTCACAACCCTATTTTTGCAACTTTGAAAATTTTAGTGGGTAAGAGTTATGCCCCTTGATTAAGCGATTTCATCAAATATTGGGAAAACCGTCGCTTTTTTGGAATTTTTGGACCAACTTATGTCGTTCGAAATGATCTCAGCTACATTTTGATATGCCACAACCCTACTTTTGGTGACTTAGATGACTTGGAATTCTTGCGCGTTGAGGGTTACGAGGCTTTAATAAGTGCGATTACGCCCAAATTAGGGAAAACCGGCACTTTTTTGGTCTTCGGAAATGGATAAAAGTTCTTCGTGATGGTCCCAGGAGCAATTAGATGGGTCACAACCCTATTTTTGCAACTTTGAAAATTTTAGTGGGTAAGAGTTATGCCCCTTGATTAAGCGATTTCATCAAATATTGGGAAAACCGTCGCTTTTTTGGAATTTTTGGACCAACTTATGTCGTTCGAAATGATCTCAGCTACATTTTGATATGCCACAACCCTACTTTTGGTGACTTAGATGACTTGGAATTCTTGCGCGTTGAGGGTTACGAGGCTTTAATAAGTGCGATTACGCCCAAATTAGGGAAAACCGGCACTTTTTTGGTCTTCGGAAATGGATAAAAGTTCTTCGTGATGGTCCCAGGAGCAATTAGATGGGTCACAACCCTATTTTTGCAACTTTGAAAATTTTAGTGGGTAAGAGTTATGCCCCTTGATTAAGCGATTTCATCAAATATTGGGAAAACCGTCGCTTTTTTGGAATTTTTGGACCAACTTATGTCGTTCGAAATGATCTCAGCTACATTTTGATATGCCACAACCCTACTTTTGGTGACTTAGATGACTTGGAATTCTTGCGCGTTGAGGGTTACGAGGCTTTAATAAGTGCGATTACGCCCAAATTAGGGAAAACCGGCACTTTTTTGGTCTTCGGAAATGGATAAAAGTTCTTCGTGATGGTCCCAGGAGCAATTAGATGGGTCACAACCCTATTTTTGCAACTTTGAAAATTTTAGTGGGTAAGAGTTATGCCCCTTGATTAAGCGATTTCATCAAATATTGGGAAAACCGTCGCTTTTTTGGAATTTTTGGACCAACTTATGTCGTTCGAAATGATCTCAGCTACATTTTGATATGCCACAACCCTACTTTTGGTGACTTAGATGACTTGGAATTCTTGCGCGTTGAGGGTTACGAGGCTTTAATAAGTGCGATTACGCCCAAAATTAGGGAAAACCGGCACTTTTTTGGTCTTCGGAAATGGATAAAAGTTCTTCGTGATGGTCCCAGGAGCAATTAGATGGGTCACAACCCTATTTTTGCAACTTTGAAAAATTTTAGTGGGTAAGAGTTATGCCCCTTGATTAAGCGATTTCATCAAATATTGGGAAAACCGTCGCTTTTTTGGAATTTTTGGACCAACTTATGTCGTTCGAAATGATCTCAGCTACATTTTGATATGCCACAACCCTACTTTTGGTGACTTAGATGACTTGGAATTCTTGCGCGTTGAGGGTTACGAGGCTTTAATAAGTGCGATTACGCCCAAATTAGGGAAAACCGGCACTTTTTTGGTCTTCGGAAATGGATAAAAGTTCTTCGTGATGGTCCCAGGAGCAATTAGATGGGTCACAACCCTATTTTTGCAACTTTGAAAATTTTAGTGGGTAAGAGTTATGCCCCTTGATTAAGCGATTTCATCAAATATTGGGAAAACCGTCGCTTTTTTGGAATTTTTGGACCAACTTATGTCGTTCGAAATGATCTCAGCTACATTTTGATATGCCACAACCCTACTTTTGGTGACTTAGATGACTTGGAATTCTTGCGCGTTGAGGGTTACGAGGCTTTAATAAGTGCGATTACGCCCAAATTAGGGAAAACCGGCACTTTTTTGGTCTTCGGAAATGGATAAAAGTTCTTCGTGATGGTCCCAGGAGCAATTAGATGGGTCACAACCCTATTTTTGCAACTTTGAAAATTTTAGTGGGTAAGAGTTATGCCCCTTGATTAAGCGATTTCATCAAATATTGGGAAAACCGTCGCTTTTTTGGAATTTTTGGACCAACTTATGTCGTTCGAAAATGATCTCAGCTACATTTTGATATGCCACAACCCTACTTTTGGTGACTTAGATGACTTGGAATTCTTGCGCGTTGAGGGTTACGAGGCTTTAATAAGTGCGATTACGCCCAAATTAGGGAAAACCGGCACTTTTTTGGTCTTCGGAAATGGATAAAAGTTCTTCGTGATGGTCCCAGGAGCAATTAGATGGGTCACAACCCTATTTTTGCAACTTTGAAAATTTTAGTGGGTAAGAGTTATGCCCCCTTGATTAAGCGATTTCATCAAATATTGGGAAAACCGTCGCTTTTTTGGAATTTTTGGACCAACTTATGTCGTTCGAAATGATCTCAGCTACATTTTGATATGCCACAACCCTACTTTTGGTGACTTAGATGACTTGGAATTCTTGCGCGTTGAGGGTTACGAGGCTTTAATAAGTGCGATTACGCCCAAATTAGGGAAAACCGGCACTTTTTTTGGTCTTCGGAAATGGATAAAAGTTCTTCGTGATGGTCCAGGAGCAATTAGATGGGTCACAACCCTATTTTTGCAACTTTGAAAATTTTAGTGGGTAAGAGTTATGCCCCTTGATTAAGCGATTTCATCAAATATTGGGAAAACCGTCGCTTTTTTGGAATTTTTGGACCAACTTATGTCGTTCGAAATGATCTCAGCTACATTTTGATATGCCACAACCCTACTTTTGGTGACTTAGATGACTTGGAATTCTTGCGCGTTGAGGGTTACGAGGCTTTAATAAGTGCGATTACGCCCAAATTAGGGAAAACCGGCACTTTTTTGGTCTTCGGAAATGGATAAAAGTTCTTCGTGATGGTCCCAGGAGCAATTAGATGGGTCACAACCCTATTTTTGCAACTTTGAAAATTTTAGTGGGTAAGAGTTATGCCCCTTGATTAAGCGATTTCATCAAATATTGGGAAAACCGTCGCTTTTTTGGAATTTTTGGACCAACTTATGTCGTTCGAAATGATCTCAGCTACATTTTGATATGCCACAACCCTACTTTTGGTGACTTAGATGACTTGGAATTCTTGCGCGTTGAGGGTTACGAGGCTTTAATAAGTGCGATTACGCCCAAATTAGGGAAAACCGGCACTTTTTTGGTCTTCGGAAATGGATAAAAGTTCTTCGTGATGGTCCCAGGAGCAATTAGATGGGTCACAACCCTATTTTTGCAACTTTGAAAATTTTAGTGGGTAAGAGTTATGCCCCTTGATTAAGCGATTTCATCAAATATTGGGAAAACCGTCGCTTTTTTGGAATTTTTGGACCAACTTATGTCGTTCGAAATGATCTCAGCTACATTTTGATATGCCACAACCCTACTTTTGGTGACTTAGATGACTTGGAATTCTTGCGCGTTGAGGGTTACGAGGCTTTAATAAGTGCGATTACGCCCAAATTAGGGAAAACCGGCACTTTTTTGGTCTTCGGAAATGGATAAAAGTTCTTCGTGATGGTCCCAGGAGCAATTAGATGGGTCACAACCCTATTTTTGCAACTTTGAAAATTTTAGTGGGTAAGAGTTATGCCCCTTGATTAAGCGATTTCATCAAATATTGGGAAAACCGTCGCTTTTTTGGAATTTTTGGACCAACTTATGTCGTTCGAAATGATCTCAGCTACATTTTGATATGCCACAACCCTACTTTTGGTGACTTAGATGACTTGGAATTCTTGCGCGTTGAGGGTTACGAGGCTTTAATAAGTGCGATTACGCCCAAATTAGGGAAAACCGGCACTTTTTTGGTCTTCGGAAATGGATAAAAGTTCTTCGTGATGGTCCCAGGAGCAATTAGATGGGTCACAACCCTATTTTTGCAACTTTGAAATTTTAGTGGGTAAGAGTTATGCCCCTTGATTAAGCGATTTCATCAAATATTGGGAAAACCGTCGCTTTTTTGGAATTTTTGGACCAACTTATGTCGTTCGAAATGATCTCAGCTACATTTTGATATGCCACAACCCTACTTTTGGTGACTTAGATGACTTGGAATTCTTGCGCGTTGAGGGTTACGAGGCTTTAATAAGTGCGATTACGCCCAAATTAGGGAAAACCGGCACTTTTTTGGTCTTCGGAAATGGATAAAAGTTCTTCGTGATGGTCCCAGGAGCAATTAGATGGGTCACAACCCTATTTTTGCAACTTTGAAAATTTTAGTGGGTAAGAGTTATGCCCCTTGATTAAGCGATTTCATCAAATATTGGGAAAACCGTCGCTTTTTTGGAATTTTTGGACCAACTTATGTCGTTCGAAATGATCTCAGCTACATTTTGATATGCCACAACCCTACTTTTGGTGACTTAGATGACTTGGAATTCTTGCGCGTTGAGGGTTACGAGGCTTTAATAAGTGCGATTACGCCCAAATTAGGGAAAACCGGCACTTTTTTGGTCTTCGGAAATGGATAAAAGTTCTTCGTGATGGTCCCAGGAGCAATTAGATGGGTCACAACCCTATTTTTGCAACTTTGAAAATTTTAGTGGGTAAGAGTTATGCCCCTTGATTAAGCGATTTCATCAAATATTGGGAAAACCGTCGCTTTTTTGGAATTTTTGGACCAACTTATGTCGTTCGAAATGATCTCAGCTACATTTTGATATGCCACAACCCTACTTTTGGTGACTTAGATGACTTGGAATTCTTGCGCGTTGAGGGTTACGAGGCTTTAATAAGTGCGATTACGCCCAAATTAGGGAAAACCGGCACTTTTTTGGTCTTCGGAAATGGATAAAAGTTCTTCGTGATGGTCCCAGGAGCAATTAGATGGGTCACAACCCTATTTTTGCAACTTTGAAAATTTTAGTGGGTAAGAGTTATGCCCCTTGATTAAGCGATTTCATCAAATATTGGGAAAACCGTCGCTTTTTTTGGAATTTTTGGACCAACTTATGTCGTTCGAAATGATCTCAGCTACATTTTGATATGCCACAACCCTACTTTTGGTGACTTAGATGACTTGGAATTCTTGCGCGTTGAGGGTTACGAGGCTTTAATAAGTGCGATTACGCCCAAATTAGGGAAAACCGGCACTTTTTTGGTCTTCGGAAATGGATAAAAGTTCTTCGTGATGGTCCCAGGAGCAATTAGATGGGTCACAACCCTATTTTTGCAACTTTGAAAATTTTAGTGGGTAAGAGTTATGCCCCTTGATTAAGCGATTTCATCAAATATTGGGAAAACCGTCGCTTTTTTGGAATTTTTGGACCAACTTATGTCGTTCGAAATGATCTCAGCTACATTTTGATATGCCACAACCCTACTTTTGGTGACTTAGATGACTTGGAATTCTTGCGCGTTGAGGGTTACGAGGCTTTAATAAGTGCGATTACGCCCCAAATTAGGGAAAACCGGCACTTTTTTGGTCTTCGGAAATGGATAAAAGTTCTTCGTGATGGTCCCAGGAGCAATTAGATGGGTCACAACCCTATTTTTGCAACTTTGAAAATTTTAGTGGGTAAGAGTTATGCCCCTTGATTAAGCGATTTCATCAAATATTGGGAAAACCGTCGCTTTTTTGGAATTTTTGGACCAACTTATGTCGTTCGAAATGATCTCAGCTACATTTTGATATGCCACAACCCTACTTTTGGTGACTTAGATGACTTGGAATTCTTGCGCGTTGAGGGTTACGAGGCTTTAATAAGTGCGATTACGCCCAAATTAGGGAAAACCGGCACTTTTTTGGTCTTCGGAAATGGATAAAAGTTCTTCGTGATGGTCCCAGGAGCAATTAGATGGGTCACAACCCTATTTTTGCAACTTTGAAAATTTTAGTGGGTAAGAGTTATGCCCCTTGATTAAGCGATTTCATCAAATATTGGGAAAACCGTCGCTTTTTTGGAATTTTTGGACCAACTTATGTCGTTCGAAATGATCTCAGCTACATTTTGATATGCCACAACCCTACTTTTGGTGACTTAGATGACTTGGAATTCTTGCGCGTTGAGGGTTACGAGGCTTTAATAAGTGCGATTACGCCCAAATTAGGGAAAACCGGCACTTTTTTGGTCTTCGGAAATGGATTAAAGTTCTTCGTGATGGTCCCAGGAGCAATTAGATGGGTCACAACCCTATTTTTGCAACTTTGAAAATTTTAGTGGGTAAGAGTTATGCCCCTTGATTAAGCGATTTCATCAAATATTGGGAAAACCGTCGCTTTTTTGGAATTTTTGGACCAACTTATGTCGTTCGAAATGATCTCAGCTACATTTTGATATGCCACAACCCTACTTTTGGTGACTTAGATGACTTGGAATTCTTGCGCGTTGAGGGTTACGAGGCTTTAATAAGTGCGATTACGCCCAAATTAGGGAAAACCGGCACTTTTTTGGTCTTCGGAAATGGATAAAAGTTCTTCGTGATGGTCCCAGGAGCAATTAGATGGGTCACAACCCTATTTTTGCAACTTTGAAAATTTTAGTGGGTAAGAGTTATGCCCCTTGATTAAGCGATTTCATCAAATATTGGGAAAACCGTCGCTTTTTTGGAATTTTTGGACCAACTTATGTCGTTCGAAATGATCTCAGCTACATTTTGATATGCCACAACCCTACTTTTGGTGACTTAGATGACTTGGAATTCTTGCGCGTTGAGGGTTACGAGGCTTTAGTAAGTGCGATTACGCCCAAATTAGGGAAAACCGGCACTTTTTTGGTCTTCGGAAATGGATAAAAGTTCTTCGTGATGGTCCCAGGAGCAATTAGATGGGTCACAACCCTATTTTTGCAACTTTGAAAATTTTAGTGGGTAAGAGTTATGCCCCTTGATTAAGCGATTTCATCAAATATTGGGAAAACCGTCGCTTTTTTGGAATTTTTGGACCAACTTATGTCGTTCGAAATGATCTCAGCTACATTTTGATATGCCACAACCCTACTTTTGGTGACTTAGGTGACTTGGAATTCTTGCGCGTTGAGGGTTACGAGGCTTTAATAAGTGCGATTACGCCCAAATTAGGGAAAACCGGCACTTTTTTGGTCTTCGGAAATGGATAAAAGTTCTTCGTGATGGTCCCAGGAGCAATTAGATGGGTCACAACCCTATTTTTGCAACTTTGAAAATTTTAGTGGGTAAGAGTTATGCCCCTTGATTAAGCGATTTCATCAAATATTGGGAAAACCGTCGCTTTTTTGGAATTTTTGGACCAACTTATGTCGTTCGAAATGATCTCAGCTACATTTTGATATGCCACAACCCTACTTTTGGTGACTTAGATGACTTGGAATTCTTGCGCGTTGAGGGTTACGAGGCTTTAATAAGTGCGATTACGCCCAAATTAGGGAAAACCGGCACTTTTTTGGTCTTCGGAAATGGATAAAAGTTCTTCGTGATGGTCCCAGGAGCAATTAGATGGGTCACAACCCTATTTTTGCAACTTTGAAAATTTTAGTGGGTAAGAGTTATGCCCCTTGATTAAGCGATTTCATCAAATATTGGGAAAACCGTCGCTTTTTTGGAATTTTTGGACCAACTTATGTCGTTCGAAATGATCTCAGCTACATTTTGATATGCCACAACCCTACTTTTGGTGACTTAGATGACTTGGAATTCTTGCGCGTTGAGGGTTACGAGGCTTTAGTAAGTGCGATTACGCCCAAATTAGGGAAAACCGGCACTTTTTTGGTCTTCGGAAATGGATAAAAGTTCTTCGTGATGGTCCCAGGAGCAATTAGATGGGTCACAACCCTATTTTTGCAACTTTGAAAATTTTAGTGGGTAAGAGTTATGCCCCTTGATTAAGCGATTTCATCAAATATTGGGAAAACCGTCGCTTTTTTGGAATTTTTGGACCAACTTATGTCGTTCGAAATGATCTCAGCTACATTTTGATATGCCACAACCCTACTTTTGGTGACTTAGGTGACTTGGAATTCTTGCGCGTTGAGGGTTACGAGGCTTTAATAAGTGCGATTACGCCCAAATTAGGGAAAACCGGCACTTTTTTGGTCTTCGGAAATGGATAAAAGTTCTTCGTGATGGTCCCAGGAGCAATTAGATGGGTCACAACCCTATTTTTGCAACTTTGAAAATTTTAGTGGGTAAGAGTTATGCCCCTTGATTAAGCGATTTCATCAAATATTGGGAAAACCGTCGCTTTTTTGGAATTTTTGGACCAACTTATGTCGTTCGAAATGATCTCAGCTACATTTTGATATGCCACAACCCTACTTTTGGTGACTTAGATGACTTGGAATTCTTGCGCGTTGAGGGTTACGAGGCTTTAATAAGTGCGATTACGCCCAAATTAGGGAAAACCGGCACTTTTTTGGTCTTCGGAAATGGATAAAAGTTCTTCGTGATGGTCCCAGGAGCAATTAGATGGGTCACAACCCTATTTTTGCAACTTTGAAAATTTTAGTGGGTAAGAGTTATGCCCCTTGATTAAGCGATTTCATCAAATATTGGGAAAACCGTCGCTTTTTTGGAATTTTTGGACCAACTTATGTCGTTCGAAATGATCTCAGCTACATTTTGATATGCCACAACCCTACTTTTGGTGACTTAGATGACTTGGAATTCTTGCGCGTTGAGGGTTACGAGGCTTTAATAAGTGCGATTACGCCCAAATTAGGGAAAACCGGCACTTTTTTGGTCTTCGGAAATGGATAAAAGTTCTTCGTGATGGTCCCAGGAGCAATTAGATGGGTCACAACCCTATTTTTGCAACTTTGAAAATTTTAGTGGGTAAGAGTTATGCCCCTTGATTAAGCGATTTCATCAAATATTGGGAAAACCGTCGCTTTTTTGGAATTTTTGGACCAACTTATGTCGTTCGAAATGATCTCAGCTACATTTTGATATGCCACAACCCTACTTTTGGTGACTTAGATGACTTGGAATTCTTGCGCGTTGAGGGTTACGAGGCTTTAATAAGTGCGATTACGCCCAAATTAGGGAAAACCGGCACTTTTTTGGTCTTCGGAAATGGATAAAAGTTCTTCGTGATGGTCCCAGGAGCAATTAGATGGGTCACAACCCTATTTTTGCAACTTTGAAAATTTTAGTGGGTAAGAGTTATGCCCCTTGATTAAGCGATTTCATCAAATATTGGGAAAACCGTCGCTTTTTTGGAATTTTTGGACCAACTTATGTCGTTCGAAATGATCTCAGCTACATTTTGATATGCCACAACCCTACTTTTGGTGACTTAGATGACTTGGAATTCTTGCGCGTTGAGGGTTACGAGGCTTTAATAAGTGCGATTACGCCCAAATTAGGGAAAACCGGCACTTTTTTGGTCTTCGGAAATGGATAAAAGTTCTTCGTGATGGTCCCAGGAGCAATTAGATGGGTCACAACCCTATTTTTGCAACTTTGAAAATTTTAGTGGGTAAGAGTTATGCCCCTTGATTAAGCGATTTCATCAAATATTGGGAAAACCGTCGCTTTTTTGGAATTTTTGGACCAACTTATGTCGTTCGAAATGATCTCAGCTACATTTTGATATGCCACAACCCTACTTTTGGTGACTTAGATGACTTGGAATTCTTGCGCGTTGAGGGTTACGAGGCTTTAATAAGTGCGATTACGCCCAAATTAGGGAAAACCGGCACTTTTTTGGTCTTCGGAAATGGATAAAAGTTCTTCGTGATGGTCCCAGGAGCAATTAGATGGGTCACAACCCTATTTTTGCAACTTTGAAAATTTTAGTGGGTAAGAGTTATGCCCCTTGATTAAGCGATTTCATCAAATATTGGGAAAACCGTCGCTTTTTTGGAATTTTTGGACCAACTTATGTCGTTCGAAATGATCTCAGCTACATTTTGATATGCCACAACCCTACTTTTGGTGGTTACGAGGCTTTAATAAGTGCGATTACGCCCAAATTAGGGAAAACCGGCACTTTTTTGGTCTTCGGAAATGGATAAAAGTTCTTCGTGATGGTCCCAGGAGCAATTAGATGGGTCACAACCCTATTTTTGCAACTTTGAAAATTTTAGTGGGTAAGAGTTATGCCCCTTGATTAAGCGATTTCATCAAATATTGGGAAAACCGTCGCTTTTTTGGAATTTTTGGACCAACTTATGTCGTTCGAAATGATCTCAGCTACATTTTGATATGCCACAACCCTACTTTTGGTGACTTAGATGACTTGGAATTCTTGCGCGTTGAGGGTTACGAGGCTTTAATAAGTGCGATTACGCCCAAATTAGGGAAAACCGGCACTTTTTTGGTCTTCGGAAATGGATAAAAGTTCTTCGTGATGGTCCCAGGAGCAATTAGATGGGTCACAACCCTATTTTTGCAACTTTGAAAATTTTAGTGGGTAAGAGTTATGCCCCTTGATTAAGCGATTTCATCAAATATTGGGAAAACCGTTGCTTTTTTGGAATTTTTGGACCAACTTATGTCGTTCGAAATGATCTCAGCTACATTTTGATATGCCACAACCCTACTTTTGGTGACTTAGATGACTTGGAATTCTTGCGCGTTGAGGGTTACGAGGCTTTAATAAGTGCGATTACGCCCAAATTAGGGAAAACCGGCACTTTTTTGGTCTTCGGAAATGGATAAAAGTTCTTCGTGATGGTCCCAGGAGCAATTAGATGGGTCACAACCCTATTTTTGCAACTTTGAAAATTTTAGTGGGTAAGAGTTATGCCCCTTGATTAAGCGATTTCATCAAATATTGGGAAAACCGTCGCTTTTTTGGAATTTTTGGACCAACTTATGTCGTTCGAAATGATCTCAGCTACATTTTGATATGCCACAACCCTACTTTTGGTGACTTAGATGACTTGGAATTCTTGCGCGTTGAGGGTTACGAGGCTTTAATAAGTGCGATTACGCCCAAATTAGGGAAAACCGGCACTTTTTTGGTCTTCGGAAATGGATAAAAGTTCTTCGTGATGGTCCCAGGAGCAATTAGATGGGTCACAACCCTATTTTTGCAACTTTGAAAATTTTAGTGGGTAAGAGTTATGCCCCTTGATTAAGCGATTTCATCAAATATTGGGAAAACCGTCGCTTTTTTGGAATTTTTGGACCAACTTATGTCGTTCGAAATGATCTCAGCTACATTTTGATATGCCACAACCCTACTTTTGGTGACTTAGATGACTTGGAATTCTTGCGCGTTGAGGGTTACGAGGCTTTAATAAGTGCGATTACGCCCAAATTAGGGAAAACCGGCACTTTTTTGGTCTTCGGAAATGGATAAAAGTTCTTCGTGATGGTCCCAGGAGCAATTAGATGGGTCACAACCCTATTTTTGCAACTTTGAAAATTTTAGTGGGTAAGAGTTATGCCCCTTGATTAAGCGATTTCATCAAATATTGGGAAAACCGTCGTTTTTTTGGAATTTTTCGACCAACTTATGTCGTTCGAAATGATCTCAGCTACATTTTGATATGCCACAACCCTACTTTTGGTGACTTAGATGACTTGGAATTCTTGCGCGTTGAGGGTTACGAGGCTTTAATAAGTGCGATTACGCCCAAATTAGGGAAAACCGGCACTTTTTTGGTCTTCGGAAATGGATAAAAGTTCTTCGTGATGGTCCCAGGAGCAATTAGATGGGTCACAACCCTATTTTTGCAACTTTGAAAATTTTAGTGGGTAAGAGTTATGCCCCTTGATTAAGCGATTTCATCAAATATTGGGAAAACCGTCGCTTTTTTGGAATTTTTGGACCAACTTATGTCGTTCGAAATGATCTCAGCTACATTTTGATATGCCACAACCCTACTTTTGGTGACTTAGATGACTTGGAATTCTTGCGCGTTGAGGGTTACGAGGCTTTAATAAGTGCGATTACGCCCAAATTAGGGAAAACCGGCACTTTTTTGGTCTTCGGAAATGGATTAAAGTTCTTCGTGATGGTCCCAGGAGCAATTAGATGGGTCACAACCCTATTTTTGCAACTTTGAAAATTTTAGTGGGTAAGAGTTATGCCCCTTGATTAAGCGATTTCATCAAATATTGGGAAAACCGTCGCTTTTTTGGAATTTTTGGACCAACTTATGTCGTTCGAAATGATCTCAGCTACATTTTGATATGCCACAACCCTACTTTTGGTGACTTAGATGACTTGGAATTCTTGCGCGTTGAGGGTTACGAGGCTTTAATAAGTGCGATTACGCCCAAATTAGGGAAAACCGGCACTTTTTTGGTCTTCGGAAATGGATAAAAGTTCTTCGTGATGGTCCCAGGAGCAATTAGATGGGTCACAACCCTATTTTTGCAACTTTGAAAATTTTAGTGGGTAAGAGTTATGCCCCTTGATTAAGCGATTTCATCAAATATTGGGAAAACAGTCGCTTTTTTGGAATTTTTGGACCAACTTATGTCGTTCGAAATGATCTCAGCTACATTTTGATATGCCACAACCCTACTTTTGGTGACTTAGATGACTTGGAATTCTTGCGCGTTGAGGGTTACGAGGCTTTAATAAGTGCGATTACGCCCAAATTAGGGAAAACCGGCACTTTTTTGGTCTTCGGAAATGGATAAAAGTTCTTCGTGATGGTCCCAGGAGCAATTAGATGGGTCACAACCCTATTTTTGCAACTTTGAAAATTTTAGTGGGTAAGAGTTATGCCCCTTGATTAAGCGATTTCATCAAATATTGGGAAAACCGTCGCTTTTTTGGAATTTTTGGACAAACTTATGTCGTTCGAAATGATCTCAGCTACATTTTGATATGCCACAACCCTACTTTTGGTGACTTAGATGACTTGGAATTCTTGCGCGTTGAGGGTTACGAGGCTTTAATAAGTGCGATTACGCCCAAATTAGGGAAAACCGGCACTTTTTTGGTCTTCGGAAATGGATAAAAGTTCTTCGTGATGGTCCCAGGAGCAATTAGATGGGTCACAACCCTATTTTTGCAACTTTGAAAATTTTAGTGGGTAAGAGTTATGCCCCTTGATTAAGCGATTTCATCAAATATTGGGAAAACCGTCGCTTTTTTGGAATTTTTGGACCAACTTATGTCGTTCGAAATGATCTCAGCTACATTTTGATATGCCACAACCCTACTTTTGGTGACTTAGATGACTTGGAATTCTTGCGCGTTGAGGGTTACGAGGCTTTAATAAGTGCGATTACGCCCAAATTAGGGAAAACCGGCACTTTTTTGGTCTTCGGAAATGGATAAAAGTTCTTCGTGATGGTCCCAGGAGCAATTAGATGGGTCACAACCCTATTTTTGCAACTTTGAAAATTTTAGTGGGTAAGAGTTATGCCCCTTGATTAAGCGATTTCATCAAATATTGGGAAAACCGTCGCTTTTTTGGAATTTTTGGACCAACTTATGTCGTTCGAAATGATCTCAGCTACATTTTGATATGCCACAACCCTACTTTTGGTGACTTAGATGACTTGGAATTCTTGCGCGTTGAGGGTTACGAGGCTTTAATAAGTGCGATTACGCCCAAATTAGGGAAAACCGGCACTTTTTTGGTCTTCGGAAATGGATAAAAGTTCTTCGTGATGGTCCCAGGAGCAATTAGATGGGTCACAACCCTATTTTTGCAACTTTGAAAATTTTAGTGGGTAAGAGTTATGCCCCTTGATTAAGCGATTTCATCAAATATTGGGAAAACCGTCGCTTTTTTGGAATTTTTGGACCAACTTATGTCGTTCGAAATGATCTCAGCTACATTTTGATATGCCACAACCCTACTTTTGGTGACTTAGATGACTTGGAATTCTTGCGCGTTGAGGGTTACGAGGCTTTAATAAGTGCGATTACGCCCAAATTAGGGAAAACCGGCACTTTTTTGGTCTTCGGAAATGGATAAAAGTTCTTCGTGATGGTCCCAGGAGCAATTAGATGGGTCACAACCCTATTTTTGCAACTTTGAAAATTTTAGTGGGTAAGAGTTATGCCCCTTGATTAAGCGATTTCATCAAATATTGGGAAAACCGTCGCTTTTTTGGAATTTTTGGACCAACTTATGTCGTTCGAAATGATCTCAGCTACATTTTGATATGCCACAACCCTACTTTTGGTGACTTAGATGACTTGGAATTCTTGCGCGTTGAGGGTTACGAGGCTTTAATAAGTGCGATTACGCCCAAATTAGGGAAAACCGGCACTTTTTTGGTCTTCGGAAATGGATAAAAGTTCTTCGTGATGGTCCCAGGAGCAATTAGATGGGTCACAACCCTATTTTTGCAACTTTGAAAATTTTAGTGGGTAAGAGTTATGCCCCTTGATTAAGCGATTTCATCAAATATTGGGAAAACCGTCGCTTTTTTGGAATTTTTGGACCAACTTATGTCGTTCGAAATGATCTCAGCTACATTTTGATATGCCACAACCCTACTTTTGGTGACTTAGATGACTTGGAATTCTTGCGCGTTGAGGGTTACGAGGCTTTAATAAGTGCGATTACGCCCAAATTAGGGAAAACCGGCACTTTTTTGGTCTTCGGAAATGGATAAAAGTTCTTCGTGATGGTCCCAGGAGCAATTAGATGGGTCACAACCCTATTTTTGCAACTTTGAAAATTTTAGTGGGTAAGAGTTATGCCCCTTGATTAAGCGATTTCATCAAATATTGGGAAAACCGTCGCTTTTTTGGAATTTTTGGACCAACTTATGTCGTTCGAAATGATCTCAGCTACATTTTGATATGCCACAACCCTACTTTTGGTGACTTAGATGACTTGGAATTCTTGCGCGTTGAGGGTTACGAGGCTTTAATAAGTGCGATTACGCCCAAATTAGGGAAAACCGGCACTTTTTTGGTCTTCGGAAATGGATAAAAGTTCTTCGTGATGGTCCCAGGAGCAATTAGATGGGTCACAACCCTATTTTTGCAACTTTGAAAATTTTAGTGGGTAAGAGTTATGCCCCTTGATTAAGCGATTTCATCAAATATTGGGAAAACCGTCGCTTTTTTGGAATTTTTGGACCAACTTATGTCGTTCGAAATGATCTCAGCTACATTTTGATATGCCACAACCCTACTTTTGGTGACTTAGATGACTTGGAATTCTTGCGCGTTGAGGGTTACGAGGCTTTAATAAGTGCGATTACGCCCAAATTAGGGAAAACCGGCACTTTTTTGGTCTTCGGAAATGGATAAAAGTTCTTCGTGATGGTCCCAGGAGCAATTAGATGGGTCACAACCCTATTTTTGCAACTTTGAAAATTTTAGTGGGTAAGAGTTATGCCCCTTGATTAAGCGATTTCATCAAATATTGGGAAAACCGTCGCTTTTTTGGAATTTTTGGACCAACTTATGTCGTTCGAAATGATCTCAGCTACATTTTGATATGCCACAACCCTACTTTTGGTGACTTAGATGACTTGGAATTCTTGCGCGTTGAGGGTTACGAGGCTTTAATAAGTGCGATTACGCCCAAATTAGGGAAAACCGGCACTTTTTTGGTCTTCGGAAATGGATAAAAGTTCTTCGTGATGGTCCCAGGAGCAATTAGATGGGTCACAACCCTATTTTTGCAACTTTGAAAATTTTAGTGGGTAAGAGTTATGCCCCTTGATTAAGCGATTTCATCAAATATTGGGAAAACCGTCGCTTTTTTGGAATTTTTGGACCAACTTATGTCGTTCGAAATGATCTCAGCTACATTTTGATATGCCACAACCCTACTTTTGGTGACTTAGATGACTTGGAATTCTTGCGCGTTGAGGGTTACGAGGCTTTAATAAGTGCGATTACGCCCAAATTAGGGAAAACCGGCACTTTTTTGGTCTTCGGAAATGGATAAAAGTTCTTCGTGATGGTCCCAGGAGCAATTAGATGGGTCACAACCCTATTTTTGCAACTTTGAAAATTTTAGTGGGTAAGAGTTATGCCCCTTGATTAAGCGATTTCATCAAATATTGGGAAAACCGTCGCTTTTTTGGAATTTTTGGACCAACTTATGTCGTTCGAAATGATCTCAGCTACATTTTGATATGCCACAACCCTACTTTTGGTGACTTAGATGACTTGGAATTCTTGCGCGTTGAGGGTTACGAGGCTTTAATAAGTGCGATTACGCCCAAATTAGGGAAAACCGGCACTTTTTTGGTCTTCGGAAATGGATAAAAGTTCTTCGTGATGGTCCCAGGAGCAATTAGATGGGTCACAACCCTATTTTTGCAACTTTGAAAATTTTAGTGGGTAAGAGTTATGCCCCTTGATTAAGCGATTTCATCAAATATTGGGAAAACCGTCGCTTTTTTGGAATTTTTGGACCAACTTATGTCGTTCGAAATGATCTCAGCTACATTTTGATATGCCACAACCCTACTTTTGGTGACTTAGATGACTTGGAATTCTTGCGCGTTGAGGGTTACGAGGCTTTAATAAGTGCGATTACGCCCAAATTAGGGAAAACCGGCACTTTTTTGGTCTTCGGAAATGGATAAAAGTTCTTCGTGATGGTCCCAGGAGCAATTAGATGGGTCACAACCCTATTTTTGCAACTTTGAAAATTTTAGTGGGTAAGAGTTATGCCCCTTGATTAAGCGATTTCATCAAATATTGGGAAAACCGTCGCTTTTTTGGAATTTTTGGACCAACTTATGTCGTTCGAAATGATCTCAGCTACATTTTGATATGCCACAACCCTACTTTTGGTGACTTAGATGACTTGGAATTCTTGCGCGTTGAGGGTTACGAGGCTTTAATAAGTGCGATTACGCCCAAATTAGGGAAAACCGGCACTTTTTTGGTCTTCGGAAATGGATAAAAGTTCTTCGTGATGGTCCCAGGAGCAATTAGATGGGTCACAACCCTATTTTTGCAACTTTGAAAATTTTAGTGGGTAAGAGTTATGCCCCTTGATTAAGCGATTTCATCAAATATTGGGAAAACCGTCGCTTTTTTGGAATTTTTGGACCAACTTATGTCGTTCGAAATGATCTCAGCTACATTTTGATATGCCACAACCCTACTTTTGGTGACTTAGATGACTTGGAATTCTTGCGCGTTGAGGGTTACGAGGCTTTAATAAGTGCGATTACGCCCAAATTAGGGAAAACCGGCACTTTTTTGGTCTTCGGAAATGGATAAAAGTTCTTCGTGATGGTCCCAGGAGCAATTAGATGGGTCACAACCCTATTTTTGCAACTTTGAAAATTTTAGTGGGTAAGAGTTATGCCCCTTGATTAAGCGATTTCATCAAATATTGGGAAAACCGTCGCTTTTTTGGAATTTTTGGACCAACTTATGTCGTTCGAAATGATCTCAGCTACATTTTGATATGCCACAACCCTACTTTTGGTGACTTAGATGACTTGGAATTCTTGCGCGTTGAGGGTTACGAGGCTTTAATAAGTGCGATTACGCCCAAATTAGGGAAAACCGGCACTTTTTTGGTCTTCGGAAATGGATAAAAGTTCTTCGTGATGGTCCCAGGAGCAATTAGATGGGTCACAACCCTATTTTTGCAACTTTGAAAATTTTAGTGGGTAAGAGTTATGCCCCTTGATTAAGCGATTTCATCAAATATTGGGAAAACCGTCGCTTTTTTGGAATTTTTGGACCAACTTATGTCGTTCGAAATGATCTCAGCTACATTTTGATATGCCACAACCCTACTTTTGGTGACTTAGATGACTTGGAATTCTTGCGCGTTGAGGGTTACGAGGCTTTAATAAGTGCGATTACGCCCAAATTAGGGAAAACCGGCACTTTTTTGGTCTTCGGAAATGGATAAAAGTTCTTCGTGATGGTCCCAGGAGCAATTAGATGGGTCACAACCCTATTTTTGCAACTTTGGAAATTTTAGTGGGTAAGAGTTATGCCCCTTGATTAAGCGATTTCATCAAATATTGGGAAAACCGTCGCTTTTTTGGAATTTTTGGACCAACTTATGTCGTTCGAAATGATCTCAGCTACATTTTGATATGCCACAACCCTACTTTTGGTGACTTAGATGACTTGGAATTCTTGCGCGTTGAGGGTTACGAGGCTTTAATAAGTGCGATTACGCCCAAATTAGGGAAAACCGGCACTTTTTTGGTCTTCGGAAATGGATAAAAGTTCTTCGTGATGGTCCCAGGAGCAATTAGATGGGTCACAACCCTATTTTTGCAACTTTGAAAATTTTAGTGGGTAAGAGTTATGCCCCTTGATTAAGCGATTTCATCAAATATTGGGAAAACCGTCGCTTTTTTGGAATTTTTGGACCAACTTATGTCGTTCGAAATGATCTCAGCTACATTTTGATATGCCACAACCCTACTTTTGGTGACTTAGATGACTTGGAATTCTTGCGCGTTGAGGGTTACGAGGCTTTAATAAGTGCGATTACGCCCAAATTAGGGAAAACCGGCACTTTTTTGGTCTTCGGAAATGGATAAAAGTTCTTCGTGATGGTCCCAGGAGCAATTAGATGGGTCACAACCCTATTTTTGCAACTTTGAAAATTTTAGTGGGTAAGAGTTATGCCCCTTGATTAAGCGATTTCATCAAATATTGGGAAAACCGTCGCTTTTTTGGAATTTTTGGACCAACTTATGTCGTTCGAAATGATCTCAGCTACATTTTGATATGCCACAACCCTACTTTTGGTGACTTAGATGACTTGGAATTCTTGCGCGTTGAGGGTTACGAGGCTTTAATAAGTGCGATTACGCCCAAATTAGGGAAAACCGGCACTTTTTTGGTCTTCGGAAATGGATAAAAGTTCTTCGTGATGGTCCCAGGAGCAATTAGATGGGTCACAACCCTATTTTTGCAACTTTGAAAATTTTAGTGGGTAAGAGTTATGCCCCTTGATTAAGCGATTTCATCAAATATTGGGAAAACCGTCGCTTTTTTGGAATTTTTGGACCAACTTATGTCGTTCGAAATGATCTCAGCTACATTTTGATATGCCACAACCCTACTTTTGGTGACTTAGATGACTTGGAATTCTTGCGCGTTGAGGGTTACGAGGCTTTAATAAGTGCGATTACGCCCAAATTAGGGAAAACCGGCACTTTTTTGGTCTTCGGAAATGGATAAAAGTTCTTCGTGATGGTCCCAGGAGCAATTAGATGGGTCACAACCCTATTTTTGCAACTTTGAAAATTTTAGTGGGTAAGAGTTATGCCCCTTGATTAAGCGATTTCATCAAATATTGGGAAAACCGTCGCTTTTTTGGAATTTTTGGACCAACTTATGTCGTTCGAAATGATCTCAGCTACATTTTGATATGCCACAACCCTACTTTTGGTGACTTAGATGACTTGGAATTCTTGCGCGTTGAGGGTTACGAGGCTTTAATAAGTGCGATTACGCCCAAATTAGGGAAAACCGGCACTTTTTTGGTCTTCGGAAATGGATAAAAGTTCTTCGTGATGGTCCCAGGAGCAATTAGATGGGTCACAACCCTATTTTTGCAACTTTGAAAATTTTAGTGGGTAAGAGTTATGCCCCTTGATTAAGCGATTTCATCAAATATTGGGAAAACCGTCGCTTTTTTGGAATTTTTGGACCAACTTATGTCGTTCGAAATGATCTCAGCTACATTTTGATATGCCACAACCCTACTTTTGGTGACTTAGATGACTTGGAATTCTTGCGCGTTGAGGGTTACGAGGCTTTAATAAGTGCGATTACGCCCAAATTAGGGAAAACCGGCACTTTTTTGGTCTTCGGAAATGGATAAAAGTTCTTCGTGATGGTCCCAGGAGCAATTAGATGGGTCACAACCCTATTTTTGCAACTTTGAAAATTTTAGTGGGTAAGAGTTATGCCCCTTGATTAAGCGATTTCATCAAATATTGGGAAAACCGTCGCTTTTTTGGAATTTTTGGACCAACTTATGTCGTTCGAAATGATCTCAGCTACATTTTGATATGCCACAACCCTACTTTTGGTGACTTAGATGACTTGGAATTCTTGCGCGTTGAGGGTTACGAGGCTTTAATAAGTGCGATTACGCCCAAATTAGGGAAAACCGGCACTTTTTTGGTCTTCGGAAATGGATAAAAGTTCTTCGTGATGGTCCCAGGAGCAATTAGATGGGTCACAACCCTATTTTTGCAACTTTGAAAATTTTAGTGGGTAAGAGTTATGCCCCTTGATTAAGCGATTTCATCAAATATTGGGAAAACCGTCGCTTTTTTGGAATTTTTGGACCAACTTATGTGGTTCGAAATGATCTCAGCTACATTTTGATATGCCACAACCCTACTTTTGGTGACTTAGATGACTTGGAATTCTTGCGCGTTGAGGGTTACGAGGCTTTAATAAGTGCGATTACGCCCAAATTAGGGAAAACCGGCACTTTTTTGGTCTTCGGAAATGGATAAAAGTTCTTCGTGATGGTCCCAGGAGCAATTAGATGGGTCACAACCCTATTTTTGCAACTTTGAAAATTTTAGTGGGTAAGAGTTATGCCCCTTGATTAAGCGATTTCATCAAATATTGGGAAAACCGTCGCTTTTTTGGAATTTTTGGACCAACTTATGTCGTTCGAAATGATCTCAGCTACATTTTGATATGCCACAACCCTACTTTTGGTGACTTAGATGACTTGGAATTCTTGCGCGTTGAGGGTTACGAGGCTTTAATAAGTGCGATTACGCCCAAATTAGGGAAAACCGGCACTTTTTTGGTCTTCGGAAATGGATAAAAGTTCTTCGTGATGGTCCCAGGAGCAATTAGATGGGTCACAACCCTATTTTTGCAACTTTGAAAATTTTAGTGGGTAAGAGTTATGCCCCTTGATTAAGCGATTTCATCAAATATTGGGAAAACCGTCGCTTTTTTGGAATTTTTGGACCAACTTATGTCGTTCGAAATGATCTCAGCTACATTTTGATATGCCACAACCCTACTTTTGGTGACTTAGATGACTTGGAATTCTTGCGCGTTGAGGGTTACGAGGCTTTAATAAGTGCGATTACGCCCAAATTAGGGAAAACCGGCACTTTTTTGGTCTTCGGAAATGGATAAAAGTTCTTCGTGATGGTCCCAGGAGCAATTAGATGGGTCACAACCCTATTTTTGCAACTTTGAAAATTTTAGTGGGTAAGAGTTATGCCCCTTGATTAAGCGATTTCATCAAATATTGGGAAAACCGTCGCTTTTTTGGAATTTTTGGACCAACTTATGTCGTTCGAAATGATCTCAGCTACATTTTGATATGCCACAACCCTACTTTTGGTGACTTAGATGACTTGGAATTCTTGCGCGTTGAGGGTTACGAGGCTTTAATAAGTGCGATTACGCCCAAATTAGGGAAAACCGGCACTTTTTTGGTCTTCGGAAATGGATAAAAGTTCTTCGTGATGGTCCCAGGAGCAATTAGATGGGTCACAACCCTATTTTTGCAACTTTGAAAATTTTAGTGGGTAAGAGTTATGCCCCTGGATTAAGCGATTTCATCAAATATTGGGAAAACCGTCGCTTTTTTGGAATTTTTGGACCAACTTATGTCGTTCGAAATGATCTCAGCTACATTTTGATATGCCACAACCCTACTTTTGGTGACTTAGATGACTTGGAATTCTTGCGCGTTGAGGGTTACGAGGCTTTAATAAGTGCGATTACGCCCAAATTAGGGAAAACCGGCACTTTTTTGGTCTTCGGAAATGGATAAAAGTTCTTCGTGATGGTCCCAGGAGCAATTAGATGGGTCACAACCCTATTTTTGCAACTTTGAAAATTTTAGTGGGTAAGAGTTATGCCCCTTGATTAAGCGATTTCATCAAATATTGGGAAAACCGTCGCTTTTTTGGAATTTTTGGACCAACTTATGTCGTTCGAAATGATCTCAGCTACATTTTGATATGCCACAACCCTACTTTTGGTGACTTAGATGACTTGGAATTCTTGCGCGTTGAGGGTTACGAGGCTTTAATAAGTGCGATTACGCCCAAATTAGGGAAAACCGGCACTTTTTTGGTCTTCGGAAATGGATAAAAGTTCTTCGTGATGGTCCCAGGAGCAATTAGATGGGTCACAACCCTATTTTTGCAACTTTGAAAATTTTAGTGGGTAAGATTTCATCAAATATTGGGAAAACCGTCGCTTTTTTGGAATTTTTGGACCAACTTATGTCGTTCGAAATGATCTCAGCTACATTTTGATATGCCACAACCCTACTTTTGGTGACTTAGATGACTTGGAATTCTTGCGCGTTGAGGGTTACGAGGCTTTAATAAGTGCGATTACGCCCAAATTAGGGAAAACCGGCACTTTTTTGGTCTTCGGAAATGGATAAAAGTTCTTCGTGATGGTCCCAGGAGCAATTAGATGGGTCACAACCCTATTTTTGCAACTTTGAAAATTTTAGTGGGTAAGAGTTATGCCCCTTGATTAAGCGATTTCATCAAATATTGGGAAAACCGTCGCTTTTTTGGAATTTTTGGACCAACTTATGTCGTTCGAAATGATCTCAGCTACATTTTGATATGCCACAACCCTACTTTTGGTGACTTAGATGACTTGGAATTCTTGCGCGTTGAGGGTTACGAGGCTTTAATAAGTGCGATTACGCCCAAATTAGGGAAAACCGGCACTTTTTTGGTCTTCGGAAATGGATAAAAGTTCTTCGTGATGGTCCCAGGAGCAATTAGATGGGTCACAACCCTATTTTTGCAACTTTGAAAATTTTAGTGGGTAAGAGTTATGCCCCTTGATTAAGCGATTTCATCAAATATTGGGAAAACCGTCGCTTTTTTGGAATTTTTGGACCAACTTATGTCGTTCGAAATGATCTCAGCTACATTTTGATATGCCACAACCCTACTTTTGGTGACTTAGATGACTTGGAATTCTTGCGCGTTGAGGGTTACGAGGCTTTAATAAGTGCGATTACGCCCAAATTAGGGAAAACCGGCACTTTTTTGGTCTTCGGAAATGGATAAAAGTTCTTCGTGATGGTCCCAGGAGCAATTAGATGGGTCACAACCCTATTTTTGCAACTTTGAAAATTTTAGTGGGTAAGAGTTATGCCCCTTGATTAAGCGATTTCATCAAATATTGGGAAAACCGTCGCTTTTTTGGAATTTTTGGACCAACTTATGTCGTTCGAAATGATCTCAGCTACATTTTGATATGCCACAACCCTACTTTTGGTGACTTAGATGACTTGGAATTCTTGCGCGTTGAGGGTTACGAGGCTTTAATAAGTGCGATTACGCCCAAATTAGGGAAAACCGGCACTTTTTTGGTCTTCGGAAATGGATAAAAGTTCTTCGTGATGGTCCCAGGAGCAATTAGATGGGTCACAACCCTATTTTTGCAACTTTGAAAATTTTAGTGGGTAAGAGTTATGCCCCTTGATTAAGCGATTTCATCAAATATTGGGAAAACCGTCGCTTTTTTGGAATTTTTGGACCAACTTATGTCGTTCGAAATGATCTCAGCTACATTTTGATATGCCACAACCCTACTTTTGGTGACTTAGATGACTTGGAATTCTTGCGCGTTGAGGGTTACGAGGCTTTAATAAGTGCGATTACGCCCAAATTAGGGAAAACCGGCACTTTTTTGGTCTTCGGAAATGGATAAAAGTTCTTCGTGATGGTCCCAGGAGCAATTAGATGGGTCACAACCCTATTTTTGCAACTTTGAAAATTTTAGTGGGTAAGAGTTATGCCCCTTGATTAAGCGATTTCATCAAATATTGGGAAAACCGTCGCTTTTTTGGAATTTTTGGACCAACTTATGTCGTTCGAAATGATCTCAGCTACATTTTGATATGCCACAACCCTACTTTTGGTGACTTAGATGACTTGGAATTCTTGCGCGTTGAGGGTTACGAGGCTTTAATAAGTGCGATTACGCCCAAATTAGGGAAAACCGGCACTTTTTTGGTCTTCGGAAATGGATAAAAGTTCTTCGTGATGGTCCCAGGAGCAATTAGATGGGTCACAACCCTATTTTTGCAACTTTGAAAATTTTAGTGGGTAAGAGTTATGCCCCTTGATTAAGCGATTTCATCAAATATTGGGAAAACCGTCGCTTTTTTGGAATTTTTGGACCAACTTATGTCGTTCGAAATGATCTCAGCTACATTTTGATATGCCACAACCCTACTTTTGGTGACTTAGATGACTTGGAATTCTTGCGCGTTGAGGGTTACGAGGCTTTAATAAGTGCGATTACGCCCAAATTAGGGAAAACCGGCACTTTTTTGGTCTTCGGAAATGGATAAAAGTTCTTCGTGATGGTCCCAGGAGCAATTAGATGGGTCACAACCCTATTTTTGCAACTTTGAAAATTTTAGTGGGTAAGAGTTATGCCCCTTGATTAAGCGATTTCATCAAATATTGGGAAAACCGTCGCTTTTTTGGAATTTTTGGACCAACTTATGTCGTTCGAAATGATCTCAGCTACATTTTGATATGCCACAACCCTACTTTTGGTGACTTAGATGACTTGGAATTCTTGCGCGTTGAGGGTTACGAGGCTTTAATAAGTGCGATTACGCCCAAATTAGGGAAAACCGGCACTTTTTTGGTCTTCGGAAATGGATAAAAGTTCTTCGTGATGGTCCCAGGAGCAATTAGATGGGTCACAACCCTATTTTTGCAACTTTGAAAATTTTAGTGGGTAAGAGTTATGCCCCTTGATTAAGCGATTTCATCAAATATTGGGAAAACCGTCGCTTTTTTGGAATTTTTGGACCAACTTATGTCGTTCGAAATGATCTCAGCTACATTTTGATATGCCACAACCCTACTTTTGGTGACTTAGATGACTTGGAATTCTTGCGCGTTGAGGGTTACGAGGCTTTAATAAGTGCGATTACGCCCAAATTAGGGAAAACCGGCACTTTTTTGGTCTTCGGAAATGGATAAAAGTTCTTCGTGATGGTCCCAGGAGCAATTAGATGGGTCACAACCCTATTTTTGCAACTTTGAAAATTTTAGTGGGTAAGAGTTATGCCCCTTGATTAAGCGATTTCATCAAATATTGGGAAAACCGTCGCTTTTTTGGAATTTTTGGACCAACTTATGTCGTTCGAAATGATCTCAGCTACATTTTGATATGCCACAACCCTACTTTTGGTGACTTAGATGACTTGGAATTCTTGCGCGTTGAGGGTTACGAGGCTTTAATAAGTGCGATTACGCCCAAATTAGGGAAAACCGGCACTTTTTTGGTCTTCGGAAATGGATAAAAGTTCTTCGTGATGGTCCCAGGAGCAATTAGATGGGTCACAACCCTATTTTTGCAACTTTGAAAATTTTAGTGGGTAAGAGTTATGCCCCTTGATTAAGCGATTTCATCAAATATTGGGAAAACCGTCGCTTTTTTGGAATTTTTGGACCAACTTATGTCGTTCGAAATGATCTCAGCTACATTTTGATATGCCACAACCCTACTTTTGGTGACTTAGATGACTTGGAATTCTTGCGCGTTGAGGGTTACGAGGCTTTAATAAGTGCGATTACGCCCAAATTAGGGAAAACCGGCACTTTTTTGGTCTTCGGAAATGGATAAAAGTTCTTCGTGATGGTCCCAGGAGCAATTAGATGGGTCACAACCCTATTTTTGCAACTTTGAACATTTTAGTGGGTAAGAGTTAAGCCCCTTGATTAAGCGATTTCATCAAATATTGGGAAAACCGTCGCTTTTTTGGAATTTTTGGACCAACTTATGTCGTTCGAAATGATCTCAGCTACATTTTGATATGCCACAACCCTACTTTTGGTGACTTAGATGACTTGGAATTCTTGCGCGTTGAGGGTTACGAGGCTTTAATAAGTGCGATTACGCCCAAATTAGGGAAAACCGGCACTTTTTTGGTCTTCGGAAATGGATAAAAGTTCTTCGTGATGGTCCCAGGAGCAATTAGATGGGTCACAACCCTATTTTTGCAACTTTGAAAATTTTAGTGGGTAAGAGTTATGCCCCTTGATTAAGCGATTTCATCAAATATTGGGAAAACCGTCGCTTTTTTGGAATTTTTGGACCAACTTATGTCGTTCGAAATGATCTCAGCTACATTTTGATATGCCACAACCCTACTTTTGGTGACTTAGATGACTTGGAATTCTTGCGCGTTGAGGGTTACGAGGCTTTAATAAGTGCGATTACGCCCAAATTAGGGAAAACCGGCACTTTTTTGGTCTTCGGAAATGGATAAAAGTTCTTCGTGATGGTCCCAGGAGCAATTAGATGGGTCACAACCCTATTTTTGCAACTTTGAAAATTTTAGTGGGTAAGAGTTATGCCCCTTGATTAAGCGATTTCATCAAATATTGGGAAAACCGTCGCTTTTTTGGAATTTTTGGACCAACTTATGTCGTTCGAAATGATCTCAGCTACATTTTGATATGCCACAACCCTACTTTTGGTGACTTAGATGACTTGGAATTCTTGCGCGTTGAGGGTTACGAGGCTTTAATAAGTGCGATTACGCCCAAATTAGGGAAAACCGGCACTTTTTTGGTCTTCGGAAATGGATAAAAGTTCTTCGTGATGGTCCCAGGAGCAATTAGATGGGTCACAACCCTATTTTTGCAACTTTGAAAATTTTAGTGGGTAAGAGTTATGCCCCTTGATTAAGCGATTTCATCAAATATTGGGAAAACCGTCGCTTTTTTGGAATTTTTGGACCAACTTATGTCGTTCGAAATGATCTCAGCTACATTTTGATATGCCACAACCCTACTTTTGGTGACTTAGATGACTTGGAATTCTTGCGCGTTGAGGGTTACGAGGCTTTAATAAGTGCGATTACGCCCAAATTAGGGAAAACCGGCACTTTTTTGGTCTTCGGAAATGGATAAAAGTTCTTCGTGATGGTCCCAGGAGCAATTAGATGGGTCACAACCCTATTTTTGCAACTTTGAAAATTTTAGTGGGTAAGAGTTATGCCCCTTGATTAAGCGATTTCATCAAATATTGGGAAAACCGTCGCTTTTTTGGAATTTTTGGACCAACTTATGTCGTTCGAAATGATCTCAGCTACATTTTGATATGCCACAACCCTACTTTTGGTGACTTAGATGACTTGGAATTCTTGCGCGTTGAGGGTTACGAGGCTTTAATAAGTGCGATTACGCCCAAATTAGGGAAAACCGGCACTTTTTTGGTCTTCGGAAATGGATAAAAGTTCTTCGTGATGGTCCCAGGAGCAATTAGATGGGTCACAACCCTATTTTTGCAACTTTGAAAATTTTAGTGGGTAAGAGTTATGCCCCTTGATTAAGCGATTTCATCAAATATTGGGAAAACCGTCGCTTTTTTGGAATTTTTGGACCAACTTATGTCGTTCGAAATGATCTCAGCTACATTTTGATATGCCACAACCCTACTTTTGGTGACTTAGATGACTTGGAATTCTTGCGCGTTGAGGGTTACGAGGCTTTAATAAGTGCGATTACGCCCAAATTAGGGAAAACCGGCACTTTTTTGGTCTTCGGAAATGGATAAAAGTTCTTCGTGATGGTCCCAGGAGCAATTAGATGGGTCACAACCCTATTTTTGCAACTTTGAAAATTTTAGTGGGTAAGAGTTATGCCCCTTGATTAAGCGATTTCATCAAATATTGGGAAAACCGTCGCTTTTTTGGAATTTTTGGACCAACTTATGTCGTTCGAAATGATCTCAGCTACATTTTGATATGCCACAACCCTACTTTTGGTGACTTAGATGACTTGGAATTCTTGCGCGTTGAGGGTTACGAGGCTTTAATAAGTGCGATTACGCCCAAATTAGGGAAAACCGGCACTTTTTTGGTCTTCGGAAATGGATAAAAGTTCTTCGTGATGGTCCCAGGAGCAATTAGATGGGTCACAACCCTATTTTTGCAACTTTGAAAATTTTAGTGGGTAAGAGTTATGCCCCTTGATTAAGCGATTTCATCAAATATTGGGAAAACCGTCGCTTTTTTGGAATTTTTGGACCAACTTATGTCGTTCGAAATGATCTCAGCTACATTTTGATATGCCACAACCCTACTTTTGGTGACTTAGATGACTTGGAATTCTTGCGCGTTGAGGGTTACGAGGCTTTAATAAGTGCGATTACGCCCAAATTAGGGAAAACCGGCACTTTTTTGGTCTTCGGAAATGGATAAAAGTTCTTCGTGATGGTCCCAGGAGCAATTAGATGGGTCACAACCCTATTTTTGCAACTTTGAAAATTTTAGTGGGTAAGAGTTATGCCCCTTGATTAAGCGATTTCATCAAATATTGGGAAAACCGTCGCTTTTTTGGAATTTTTGGACCAACTTATGTCGTTCGAAATGATCTCAGCTACATTTTGATATGCCACAACCCTACTTTTGGTGACTTAGATGACTTGGAATTCTTGCGCGTTGAGGGTTACGAGGCTTTAATAAGTGCGATTACGCCCAAATTAGGGAAAACCGGCACTTTTTTGGTCTTCGGAAATGGATAAAAGTTCTTCGTGATGGTCCCAGGAGCAATTAGATGGGTCACAACCCTATTTTTGCAACTTTGAAAATTTTAGTGGGTAAGAGTTATGCCCCTTGATTAAGCGATTTCATCAAATATTGGGAAAACCGTCGCTTTTTTGGAATTTTTGGACCAACTTATGTCGTTCGAAATGATCTCAGCTACATTTTGATATGCCACAACCCTACTTTTGGTGACTTAGATGACTTGGAATTCTTGCGCGTTGAGGGTTACGAGGCTTTAATAAGTGCGATTACGCCCAAATTAGGGAAAACCGGCACTTTTTTGGTCTTCGGAAATGGATAAAAGTTCTTCGTGATGGTCCCAGGAGCAATTAGATGGGTCACAACCCTATTTTTGCAACTTTGAAAATTTTAGTGGGTAAGAGTTATGCCCCTTGATTAAGCGATTTCATCAAATATTGGGAAAACCGTCGCTTTTTTGGAATTTTTGGACCAACTTATGTCGTTCGAAATGATCTCAGCTACATTTTGATATGCCACAACCCTACTTTTGGTGACTTAGATGACTTGGAATTCTTGCGCGTTGAGGGTTACGAGGCTTTAATAAGTGCGATTACGCCCAAATTAGGGAAAACCGGCACTTTTTTGGTCTTCGGAAATGGATAAAAGTTCTTCGTGATGGTCCCAGGAGCAATTAGATGGGTCACAACCCTATTTTTGCAACTTTGAAAATTTTAGTGGGTAAGAGTTATGCCCCTTGATTAAGCGATTTCATCAAATATTGGGAAAACCGTCGCTTTTTTGGAATTTTTGGACCAACTTATGTCGTTCGAAATGATCTCAGCTACATTTTGATATGCCACAACCCTACTTTTGGTGACTTAGATGACTTGGAATTCTTGCGCGTTGAGGGTTACGAGGCTTTAATAAGTGCGATTACGCCCAAATTAGGGAAAACCGGCACTTTTTTGGTCTTCGGAAATGGATAAAAGTTCTTCGTGATGGTCCCAGGAGCAATTAGATGGGTCACAACCCTATTTTTGCAACTTTGAAAATTTTAGTGGGTAAGAGTTATGCCCCTTGATTAAGCGATTTCATCAAATATTGGGAAAACCGTCGCTTTTTTGGAATTTTTGGACCAACTTATGTCGTTCGAAATGATCTCAGCTACATTTTGATATGCCACAACCCTACTTTTGGTGACTTAGATGACTTGGAATTCTTGCGCGTTGAGGGTTACGAGGCTTTAATAAGTGCGATTACGCCCAAATTAGGGAAAACCGGCACTTTTTTGGTCTTCGGAAATGGATAAAAGTTCTTCGTGATGGTCCCAGGAGCAATTAGATGGGTCACAACCCTATTTTTGCAACTTTGAAAATTTTAGTGGGTAAGAGTTATGCCCCTTGATTAAGCGATTTCATCAAATATTGGGAAAACCGTCGCTTTTTTGGAATTTTTGGACCAACTTATGTCGTTCGAAATGATCTCAGCTACATTTTGATATGCCACAACCCTACTTTTGGTGACTTAGATGACTTGGAATTCTTGCGCGTTGAGGGTTACGAGGCTTTAATAAGTGCGATTACGCCCAAATTAGGGAAAACCGGCACATTTTTGGTCTTCGGAAATGGATAAAAGTTCTTCGTGATGGTCCCAGGAGCAATTAGATGGGTCACAACCCTATTTTTGCAACTTTGAAAATTTTAGTGGGTAAGAGTTATGCCCCTTGATTAAGCGATTTCATCAAATATTGGGAAAACCGTCGCTTTTTTGGAATTTTTGGACCAACTTATGTCGTTCGAAATGATCTCAGCTACATTTTGATATGCCACAACCCTACTTTTGGTGACTTAGATGACTTGGAATTCTTGCGCGTTGAGGGTTACGAGGCTTTAATAAGTGCGATTACGCCCAAATTAGGGAAAACCGGCACTTTTTTGGTCTTCGGAAATGGATAAAAGTTCTTCGTGATGGTCCCAGGAGCAATTAGATGGGTCACAACCCTATTTTTGCAACTTTGAAAATTTTAGTGGGTAAGAGTTATGCCCCTTGATTAAGCGATTTCATCAAATATTGGGAAAACCGTCGCTTTTTTGGAATTTTTGGACCAACTTATGTCGTTCGAAATGATCTCAGCTACATTTTGATATGCCACAACCCTACTTTTGGTGACTTAGATGACTTGGAATTCTTGCGCGTTGAGGGTTACGAGGCTTTAATAAGTGCGATTACGCCCAAATTAGGGAAAACCGGCACTTTTTTGGTCTTCGGAAATGGATAAAAGTTCTTCGTGATGGTCCCAGGAGCAATTAGATGGGTCACAACCCTATTTTTGCAACTTTGAAAATTTTAGTGGGTAAGAGTTATGCCCCTTGATTAAGCGATTTCATCAAATATTGGGAAAACCGTCGCTTTTTTGGAATTTTTGGACCAACTTATGTCGTTCGAAATGATCTCAGCTACATTTTGATATGCCACAACCCTACTTTTGGTGACTTAGATGACTTGGAATTCTTGCGCGTTGAGGGTTACGAGGCTTTAATAAGTGCGATTACGCCCAAATTAGGGAAAACCGGCACTTTTTTGGTCTTCGGAAATGGATAAAAGTTCTTCGTGATGGTCCCAGGAGCAATTAGATGGGTCACAACCCTATTTTTGCAACTTTGAAAATTTTAGTGGGTAAGAGTTATGCCCCTTGATTAAGCGATTTCATCAAATATTGGGAAAACCGTCGCTTTTTTGGAATTTTTGGACCAACTTATGTCGTTCGAAATGATCTCAGCTACATTTTGATATGCCACAACCCTACTTTTGGTGACTTAGATGACTTGGAATTCTTGCGCGTTGAGGGTTACGAGGCTTTAATAAGTGCGATTACGCCCAAATTAGGGAAAACCGGCACTTTTTTGGTCTTCGGAAATGGATAAAAGTTCTTCGTGATGGTCCCAGGAGCAATTAGATGGGTCACAACCCTATTTTTGCAACTTTGAAAATTTTAGTGGGTAAGAGTTATGCCCCTTGATTAAGCGATTTCATCAAATATTGGGAAAACCGTCGCTTTTTTGGAATTTTTGGACCAACTTATGTCGTTCGAAATGATCTCAGCTACATTTTGATATGCCACAACCCTACTTTTGGTGACTTAGATGACTTGGAATTCTTGCGCGTTGAGGGTTACGAGGCTTTAATAAGTGCGATTACGCCCAAATTAGGGAAAACCGGCACTTTTTTGGTCTTCGGAAATGGATAAAAGTTCTTCGTGATGGTCCCAGGAGCAATTAGATGGGTCACAACCCTATTTTTGCAACTTTGAAAATTTTAGTGGGTAAGAGTTATGCCCCTTGATTAAGCGATTTCATCAAATATTGGGAAAACCGTCGCTTTTTTGGAATTTTTGGACCAACTTATGTCGTTCGAAATGATCTCAGCTACATTTTGATATGCCACAACCCTACTTTTGGTGACTTAGATGACTTGGAATTCTTGCGCGTTGAGGGTTACGAGGCTTTAATAAGTGCGATTACGCCCAAATTAGGGAAAACCGGCACTTTTTTGGTCTTCGGAAATGGATAAAAGTTCTTCGTGATGGTCCCAGGAG